>LPNX010698141.1:0-86449 GCA_001517045.1 Pseudotsuga menziesii
ATATCGCATATGCGTTTTGTAAATTTACATATCGCATATGCGATATATCGCATATGCGTTTTGTAAATTTACATAACGCATATGCGATATATCGCATATGCAATATGTAAATTTACATAACGCATATGCGATATATCGGATATGCGATATAGATTTCCACGAACCTTAGCCTTGTGTTTGGGCTCGGGTTATTCCGAACGTGCCATCAATAACGCATATGCGTTCTTGATTTACACTTCGGAAGTGCGTTTCTGATTTCCTAAGTGGCACCAAAAAGTGGAACCAACTTCGTGCGAGCGCCCTAGTCACAATTTGTAATTACCCCAATAGGGGTTTAGATATTATCAAGTATTATGGGTTTCCTTGAGTGGATCAGCAACATTAACCCGAGTGTAACAAGTTTACAACTAAGATTCATTTCATGGTAGTCGTATATTGTTATGCACTACATCAAATGAAGTCACAATGCATTCAAGCACAATCCATCCTAAGTTTATGAAGTTATGATGAAGATAAAAAAATATTAATCAACATGGGGAGCCAATTCACTGAAAATAGAGGCTATCTGCTATCCAATATTGACCACAATTGTAAACAATGATATCTTACATGGCTTCGTGGAGTTACTACAATTTTTTTTTTATATCACTAGTAAAAAAGTTTTTTTTAAGGTTTTAAATATTTGATAGTTCATTATTCATGCAGGTGCAGTTTTATTAAAGAGGAATTCTACGTTTTGTAAAGAGCTTGATATCCATGTTTCAAACATTAACGCAGGTCCATCCTTAGGAGAACTTAACAGCCCACAGATCTCCTCACTTATCTTAAGCATAGTAATATGAGAAAACGACGAGCATCTCAACATGTAAGGTCATCTTTAAGGATTTTGTTGAAAAGCTATTTGAGGAGGCTGATTGGTTTTTATGTGATGCATGATAGGTTTCCAAGCTTCTTTCAATTTGAGACCATCACCTCGATTGACGTTGTTATCAAATCTTTCGATCTCCAAAGCCTCTCTTATTTTTCATTTGTAATAATGCGGGATTTTTGCTAGAACTTTCGAATCTTCCAAACAAATCTGATGCTTAGAGGCGTGAGAGTGTTCTGTGATGGAAGATTGTTTAATCCTTCCATGATGTATATCTGTGTTGTGTTCTTTTAATCTTTTTTTTATTGAGCGGTATGTTTCCCCAATGTATACTTAGCCACAAGATCAAGGTATCGCGTATACTCCTTGAAGAAGTTTTGGTTCAATGGGATCCTTGGAAAAATCTAGCATATTTCTTATGGAATTTGAAGGGGAGAAACATACTTTGAGGTTTCTTCTTCTTAAGATTTTTGCAATTTTGTCGGTAGTACCCCAAATGTAAGAAAGAACGATTCCAAAAGTATTTTCGTATTCGATCTCCATTTCTACCTCGTCTTGCCTTCTTGATTGTTTCATCAATCATTATTTCTTTGTAGCCATTGTTTAAGAGAGCCTTCTGTAGATGGGTAATTTCTTGATCTAGATGGTCTCTATCAGAAACACTTATGGCCCTAATCGCTAGATTGTTGACAATACCGATCTTTTGGGAAAGATGGTGTGATGGGACTCGGCATGTAGGCATCTATGAGTATCTTTCCTCTATATATGGTGTGCGAAAGATCCATCTTGTTTCTTCATGGTCAAAACATCTAAGAAAGGGAGGCATTTGTTATCCTCTTTTTCCATGGTGAATTTTATGCTTTGACACTGGTTGTTGAGATGATTCATGAAATCCACCAGCTTATTATCACCATGTGGCCAATTACTAAATACATCATCAACATATCTCAACAATCACTTAGGTTTGTGGGTAAAGGAGTCTAACGCTTTTCTTTCAAAGTGCTCCATAAAGAAGTTGGCGACAACAGGTGACTAAGGTGATCCCATTGCAACTCCCTCATTTTTTTCATATATTACTCCCCAAAATGTGAAGTAATTTGATCTTACACATATCTCAACAAGTGTAGCAATTTCATCATTTGAGACATTTTTTACTATATCGACAGCCTCATCAATCGAGATTATTGTGAACAAAAAAGCCACTTCAAAGCTAACCAATCTATCATTCTCCTTCATCTTCCATTCTTTCAACAACTTCACAAGATGTGTTGTTACCTACTAAGGGTTTAAGTCTTTTTTCCAAAAATTCAGTTTTATATAAAAGGAACCTAAACATTTCTCTTTCTTTTTTATATTACTAATAATAAAATAATCACTATTTATCTTTTTTTTCTCTTGAACTTTTTATTACCTAATTAAAATTTTATTAATTTCATTTATTAATCTGATTTTTTTTTATAGCTTAACATTCCTTACAAAATATAACATTCATCATCCTCCGAATTAAAAAAAAAAAAAGCCACCAACAATCACAAAAATTCTCACCAAACAAAAATAACAACCCTAAAATAAAGATCTCCCGGTTACCTACCTGTACGGCCAGATAACACACGAGAACAAGGACTTCTTCTTCGATCTGATTACCTAGTGCACCCTAATTTCTCTCGCTTTGGGTGCGAAGTAACTATAAGATGAACTGGAACATGCCAAGCAACTAGATAGACTGTAGCATGCCAAGTAACTGGAGGATGAAGTGGAGCCTCGTCCGTTCCTTCAGATATGCTAGCTAAACTGGAGCAAGCAAGATGGACTGGAACATGCAAGAAAGTGTTAAAGAGGCGTCAAGTAAGTGATTGCATCAGTCATTAGTGAGACTCTTCTCTGAATTGAATCAATTGATTCTCTGAACCGCAAAAACCGTGAATCAGCAATAAACGGCCGTGATCTCTGGAGAAGTAAACGGGTGAGAGCAAAATATTGGTATGTTCAAAAAAGGAGAGATGGCGAGGCCTGTGCTTTCGGTGAACATAATTCTTGATCTCCTCCACGGAATATGTGGAGAGACAGTGACCGGGATTCGGACGCCGGGCTCTCGAGCATATGCTCCCCAATGATAATATAAATCTACTCAAGGGAAATATAATATATAATCATACTCTCAATAACAATAAATATGGTATTTTCGAAGCGATAATATATATATATATATATATATATATATATATATATATATATAACTAAAGAGCTACAATTTTAAAACTTGTAATCTTTATCTATAATTTTTATTTTAATAATAAATTGTATAAATATTAAAAAATATTTAATTAAAAATTAAAAATATATAACAAAAATAACAATTATCCAACCATATTATGCCATAATCTTTAGCAAATTTAATTAATACACAGTAATAGAAATATCATTGTTATTACCACTTGGATATATACATATATATACTCTTCAACTTAGGTTTAGTTTTGTGATTTTTGAATGTGTAATTTATGTTTTAATGTTTTAAGATAAATGTTGGTTAAATGTCAAAATTTATTAAAACATTTAAGCATTTCTTATTAAAAGAACCAATTCAATGTTAAATAATGAATATCGTAAGCTTTTTTTTCATCAAACAATTGAAAGGTTGAATTTCAATACTAATGATTTAGCTCAAAATTTGATCTCATAGAAGAATAGCTAAATACATTTTTTCATCAAATCCAATTGAAGATTATAAGCATCATTCAAAATTTTAAAGATCAAATATTTGGGTATAGGTGCTTTTGGTGAAATTTTCAGAACTTTTAATAATTAAATTTTTTCTCAAAATCAAGCTTTACTATATAATTGTTGGACACTTTTTTGGAAGAACAAAACCACCAATGTCATTTATTAATGAGAGCTAGTCTTTAAGATTTTTGCTGAACTTACATAATTATAGTCACAATTTGTAGTTTCTAGGAATAACTTAGTTAAACATGATCACTCTCATTTTTTTAGAGATGATCTAACTTTATAAGTTTCCTTTCATATTTTTGTATACTTGCTCTCTTATACATATATTCTATGTGTGATTCTATTCTTTTTATATTTTATAACAAACATTATCAAACTTTATGAGTTTCCTCAACATTTCTTCGCTACATCAAGCAAAGCTAAAATGCATTCAAGCTCGACCGGTCCTCCCATGCTTCAACACTTTGGAAACTCTAGGTTTAGTAAGCAATGAGGATAGGAGAAGGTGTGCATATGGGATTTGTTACTTTGACATGTTAGATTCATTTTAGGTGGTTCTCAAGGTCTAGTTTGTTTTCTTCTTCATTAGCTACCCTTTGGAGGCCTAATGCTTTAATTGTTTGGATCAACCTAGGGTTGCCAAGGCATGTTCTATCAATCTTAGCTTAGATCCAAATGTGGGACAACATCCAAGACAACAGTTCAAGATATGTTGGTATTATTTTCTTAGCCTTATTGAAATCCCCTATCGATTATGATACCTAGTTGAATAGAAAATATAGGTTCATTTTATCTGGTTCGAATTATTCCTTTGGGATTACTTTGTATTTTGTGAGTACATCATGGTAATGTACAATTGGATAGTTCAAATATTGAGAAATAGTTTCTAGAATTTCCGTCATGAAGTAGTGGATTGGGATATTGGAGGAAAGCCTAAAGAGGTCATTTAAGGTTGGGGCCATATGAAATATAGGAATGTATTGAATAATTGATTTTCTCCTTGCATTTGGAAGGAGAACCTTGTAATTTTGTATATGTTTAAAGACCATTAAGTAAAGCACAGTAGAGAATCCTAATTGACACCTGCTAAACTATTAGTTGTGTTCATTAAGGAATCAATTTTAAAATGAAATTGAATAAGTCAATAGCCAACATGGAACACCATGCAAAAAAATGTTAGAGGGGCATCAGGAAGATTAGAATATTCTTTAGGACACATGAGGATTTAATTAATGGTAATAGAACCTCTATATTTTCAATCAAAACAATGAATTAGTATTATCTTGAACGTCAACATACATCCCAATGTGCCATAATCATGGATATTCCAGTAAAATAAAATAAAATGATTTAGGATTTGGAAGATGAGTGTACCAAGCTCAAGGAAATGCTCCTCCTGCTTAGCAATGATTCTTGTTCTTTGGTATCTCGTATGAATATCTTAGTTGGCGCAATACCCATAGAATGCAAAGAAGAACATAATTTTCATCAACCCAAAGATGGCATGGAAATCGACATGCAAGGCTTACTTCCATTGAACCAAGTCCAAGATGATTCCATGAGAATGTGTGCTCATCTTTAATATATTCTTAAAAATATTTTATACATATATTTTGCTTCTCAACACCCTGTGCAAAATATATTGAATAGATGCAATCGTACAAGATATATAAGAATAAGAGGGATAGTATATTGGCATTAGCATGATGGAATTTTTAGTCGAACCTTGTGATATTCCACACTTATATATTGTACTAAAGAATTGCTCAACTTCATTGCAATATTTTTTAATATAATTCTTTAAAATATTCTTGGTAATAAATTTTTTGACAAAGTCCCTATATTTTTTTTTTCTTTAGAGGAATTCTAGGTAACTTTAAAAATATGTGGGTTGCATGTTTTGAAATATATAGTGTTGAGTACAACCAACACCATTGGTGATGATGTAAATGGAAAACAAATAATTAGTATAGTTATAGATTTAGTTGGTGACGACAATTCCAATGATTCCAAAGAACCTAATGTACTAAAAATATAATGTATGTCAATGACAACAATATGATGGAAATAGTCAACAAAGTTATAGAATTGATTTGCTAATTATAGAATTGTAATGATTCTAAATATTGTGAAACTAGAAACAAACCTCTTTCCAATGATGCTAATAGTAATGGCATTGCAAAAAACAAAAACAAAAACAAATTTATAGATTTAGTTGGTGATGCAGGTTGTAATGATTTTAAAGAGTCTAATAGTAGAAATCCTCCTTTTCTTATGATTTTTAATTTTCCAATGATAACAATTCCAGTGATAGATTTGTTATTTTTAATTTTGTTAATGGAAATTTCAATGATGTCATCCTCCCTAATTTAGATAATTTGAGTGGTAAAATATATGGTACATAAACTATGTGTGCACTATATGTGATGTATTAAAAGAGGATTAGCGTTTTAAATGTGATAGATGTAGAACATTGTCAAATTCATGGGCACAATGATTGGGGGAATACATATTGTCCTTTGGTTATATTAATTAAAATCACGATAAGATGAAATTTATGTTGTTTTTCTAATATTTTAAGTTTACATGAGGAATTCATACATTATGTATGCTTGTGCTCAAATAAGGAAAACATTAATGACCTTAAATTTTGAAAGATGAATGTATTCATGATTGAGGTAAGAATTTGAACATAAGGATGGAATATATTGTTTCTTAATAAATAATTGCGACTAACCAAACCCTACCCTTCACCACAAACCCTTGATTGTTTCAGCTTGAATGAGGATGATATATTAGGGCCATTCAATTCAAGGACAACATTAGTAGGATTACATTTCCATCACATCTCTTCCTTCATAGGGACAAATGGACTAATTATCATATGTGGGTAGTATTTTAAGACACTGCGGTACCATTCTTCACCTTCTGCATTAATGAGTGGAAATCCTTTTGAGATATGAATATCCCATGCCTTTTGTTTAAGTGAAGGACGTGTTGCTAGTGTTGATTCGTACTTGTTGGAGATATTTGGTGGTGGATAGGTTTTTCATTATTTTTCCTGGCTAGGGTTTTGGAAAAATTGAAGGATTGTACCAACATTGTGATAAAGTTGTGGCATATACATTTACTTCATACACACATATATAAAGTTTCCCACTACTACCTAATACTTTTGTAATCTCATATTTGATTTTACATTTTTTGTTTATTGATTACGTAATTTCCAACATTTGTTGTTCATGTTGAATTCACATAATTAGGATTTTAATGAGGTAAGCAACTTAACATATAATTGAAGGATAAGATATTAGATTTTGTGTTCTACAACATGTTGTATTCAAGTCATTTTCAGATATTTTATATTTTTGAAAAATTATCCATTAAGGGTTGAATTTTGTGGGAATATGTTTGGTATATTTTTTCATGGATGTTGAATGTGTTGGGTTGAAGTGGAAAGCCTAGTACTTATTCTGGTTCTATTAGAATGTCCTCGAATTGCGGATATAAGCTTTACATATTTGTTTGATGAACTTCTATACTTTGTTGTGATTTATATTTTCTCATGGTTTCAATAAGTTGTAGGGTGTAATATATGTTATATCTAATAAGGAAAATGTATAAAGTTTATGTAGGTTCTCATTATGTGTATTTCATTATTACCCACACATACAATCTATCATGCGTGATAATTTTAATGATTACAAATCCATATATTTTTGGTTGTTTGATTCACAACTTCTCATTGTTAGTTCATGAAAGAGACGTTTAACAGAGGAGTTTTCAATCCAACCAATATGGAGAAACTTCCAAAAATAGTTGATGAACCTAGATTCCTAGTTTTAGAGATTATGGAAAGTGGCTACATATATTTGATACAAGAAGTATAGTAACCTCTAGATTGGAGATGGTATTTAGGGATAGTTTGGATATTTCCATATTAGAGAACTAGTTCTTAGTACCTAACAACCTTCAATGAATCCATGGAGAGTCATAATTGGTAATAATTTGTAGATACCCAAATTATAGTGCAATGCACCTTACCTATTTTCAATTCCACAAACAAATATGGAGCATGGTAGCTAATGGCTAAAAAATGATGTCGGAAATCTATATAGAGTTTGATTTTAGTGATGCACATAATCCCTCATGTGTAAGGAAAATATGTTAATTAATAGACATCTATATATGCCAAAAGTTTCATTCACAACTTTCAACTATTGGTTTACAAGAGAAATAATGAATCTTTAAGTCTGTTTTCCAACATAATATTGGCATACTTCCATAGATGGCTGATCAAAATAATTATGTAATCAGAAATTACATGCCGTACATATGTATAGTATGAACAATTTGGTAAATACAAATAAGCAATGTCATCTAGGGATTTTTGGATATTAACATATTATAGAACTCGTCCATATTGAAGCCACAATTAAGTGGATATTTTATTCAATCATGGAGTTGTAAGGAAATATGAAAGAAAATTTAATTTTCAATAGTTTTAAAACAAATAAATAAATTCGCTATTTTTTGTCCTAGATTTCTCTAGCACATCTTAAGCAACTCCCAGTCGACGTGTATGCCATGGTATCAATGCAAAGTTCAATGTCAATACCATGACATACACTCTGACCAAGCATTGCTTAAGCGACGTTAGATTTCTTTAACACCAATTAAGCAAATCCCAGTCGGCGTGTATGCCATGCTATCAATGTAAATTTAAATTTCAATACCATGACATACACTTTGACCAAGAATTGCTTAAGCGAAGTTAAAGAAATCTAGGAAAAAAAATTAATGAAATAAAAAAGGGTTTGATTGCCTCTTGCAAGGTTGATTATTTTTACATCTAAATGATTTCCCATATTTTATGTGCTAGGTAAATAATCTATTAAGTATTCAGAACAAGATACATGGAATTTTCTCTTTCATGGTAATATTTATCTCTACTAACATATTATGTAAACTAGCCAAAGATCTCAAAGTTTATTACTCACACATGAATCTATAAATATAGTCATTTCCATTGAGTGATCAAATAACCTTGTACAAATTTAATATTTTTATACAATTTGAGGTTACAATGTTTCAAACTTAGGCTATTGTTTGAGTTCAACCATCAAGTATATGGAGGGTTGTCGAAAATAGTTATGCGATACAACCATTATTGGTGCATATGCAATTGAATATTGTACATTTTTACCACCCTTAAGGAAGATACCAAATATATTTTCATAACATTAAATGAAAAAACTTATAATATGAATGTGTTCCCATTTAAATATTGGGATGTGGCTCTTGTAGACCAGAAATAATAACAGGCCTTGGCATAAGTGAGAAATATTAAAATGGTGTGTTAAATTCCTACTCCTAGTTTGTTGCTAATATATGCTAGTTACTACTAGTTTGTCACTAAGGTTTACCCATGTTCCATGTCAAAAACATAAGTTGATCAATCCCTCTATCTCTAAATTACTGCATGGAACTCATAGTGGTCTCTTCCTTGACCCAAATTTGGGTTACCTTTTTTTCCATCTCATGTAGCATGATAATATGTCCCTCAATGCAAGCATTATGCTCAACATTTATCATTGGAAAATTTAGTAGCTCACTTCCTAATATCCTCTTCAAAAATCCCCTTAAACTTTATCAAACCCCTCGAAGAGGTTTCTCCTTACCTATGTGATATTAAACTCATAGGATTACTTAAAGCAATTTAGAGTCAACAATACTCAAGGGACCACCCAAGCTCCTTATTAACCCACTACTTTATTAAAATATATCTGACCTTCTATTATCTATGTTGCCACATTTCGATATTATCACTATAATTGTTTTCACCCTATAGTTTTTGTATCTCATTATTTCTAATAGTCTCATATAAGAGGGCATGTTGTATTTTAATTTTTGTCATTCAATGTGGAATGAAGGAAAAGGAGGAATTGGGTTGATTATAGAGATGATTATTTGTGCGTAGGTGTAAGAGGATCGGTCTTCTAGTCACATGAAGAATTTCTCAAGCTTTGGCACATGGACAATATTTCCTTTTGATCTCCTACTACAACTAACATTAATATAGGGGCCCATCAAGAGATATATGGGTTGTGATAGGGATTACTCGAATATTGGTTGGGTTAGAATTAAAACATGGTTTCACAAATATTATTATGTTAAATATTGATTGATTGAAACATTGATATATATTTGATTATGAAGGGTTCCTTTGTGTTGTGACCAATTTCATTATTTTGTTCATTCGGCCTATCATTTCTCTCGACCTAACTTGAGGCAAAAATGGGTAAAAAATACAATGTTCAAGACAAATTTTTTAAAGGGCTCACATCTTCATAAGTAAAATCAAGGTAATCCCGTGTCTCTTTTATTTTTATCATCTTATCTCATATGAAAAATGCTATCTCAAGTCATCTTGTGTCCATTGGATTCAATCATTTGACATTTTCTCATCTTCATCAGATTGGTGATGATGATGATTATGAAGATGGCGATGAAGATGATGATAGAGATGACAATGAGGATGACCATAATGATGATGAATTTGATGTTTGTGAGAATGATGATGAAGGGGAGAAGGACAATGACGAACATCATAATTACTAGCATGATGATGATGGAAAAGGTGATGTTGATGATGAAGGGGAGAAGGACAATGACGAACATCATAATTACTAGCATGATGATGATGGAAATGGTGATGTTGATGATGATGATGACATTGATAATAAATTTGACGTTGTTGAGAATGATAATGATGATATTGAGTACAATAAAGGACATCATGATGATGACCATGATGATGCTGGCAATGATGATATTAATGATGACAATAATGTTGATGATGATGATGATGACAATGATGATCATGATGAGGAGGATGGTGATGATGGTGATAATCATGTTCCTGATGATGACAATGATGATCACACCATGTCGATGGTGATGATGATCGTGAGAACTTGATTTTGAGGAAGAATCTTCTACTAATGATGGACATGATTTATGTTATGAAGCTATAGAATCTCAACTTCTACCACATGTTTGTCCTCTTGAATTCTGTCCAACTTTGTATAAAATGAATAATGAGATCATGAGGATTACGATGATGGTGATGATGTTGTTGATGATGACTTTAATGTTTTCCAGAATGATGTTGATGATGAGGAAAATGACAAACATCATTATGAACAACATGATGATGATGGGGGTGACAATTATTATGATGATGTTGTTGATGTTGATGATGAATACATCAATGATAGTCATTGTGATGATGAGGATGAGGTTGGTGATGATTATGATGATCATATGGATGACCAAAATAATATTGTGGATTGTCAAGGACTGAAATTGGTTTTCTTTAAATAGTGTTTTTGGTTATTTTGATAGATGATTCTACCCTTTTTCCCATTACTATATACCTTTTTTCCATCTTAAACTTATAAACTCATGATATTATCCTTTTTAGGTACATGAAATTACATTTATATTTTTTTCTTAACATTTGCATATTAAAATAGGATTTGATTATCAGTATTGGAATTAATAACAATTTCTTACTGTTTGAGTGTTTTTCCAATATTCTTCAATGTTTACAAGTTTCTCTGTGTTTACATGTTTTGTCAGTTATTACAAGTTTTGCAATATTTACAAGTTTTTGAGAAAACTTGTAAACCTGATCCATTAAGCTACATGTTTTTATGGGAATCCAAAATGAGAAAATGGGTATTTTCGATCAACATGTCCAATAGCTTCCTCTCCTCTTGATTTCAAATATTTTGTTACAACCATGCACATAATTCACATCCATTATCGGTTGGTTATTACTTCATCTAAATGTGCATTTACAGGGTTTTTTATTATGTCAATCCTTCAGATCTTGATAGAATCATTATGATTTCAATCAATAGATGAATTTGTAATTATATTCTTTATTGAGACTTCTCTTTCCAATTGGACCAACAATACCCAACTTTTTATTCTAGATCTTCTTTTATGATGGAAAGCATGTAATTCTCAGTATTTTATTGGAAAAAGCTGTTTATATAAATTTGTAATGTCCTAAGTCTGATATAATACCTGAAAACTAATTATTGCTTCAATTTATATTAAATTTATGCTACTACAATTGCAAACATTTAGTAAATTGCTGACTAGGAAATTAAGGTATTTTGCTGGGATAAATTGCAGACAAGGGAGTAGGCAGTGGGAAGCAACCAAAGGTAAATTTCATAGATTGAATTTCCTCTTCTCTAACACATTTATATAGGGTTCAATTTATGTTTCAGAATCCATTCCACTAAAACCTACTTCCACACTTCTAGGCCATGCAACCGTGAAACCAGGAAGAGTAGTTTAGTCCTTTTGACCAAGGGATTTGAGAAACTTGTAGATGGTTTATCAAGCCTTTATATAACATTAAAAAAATATTTCAGATAGTTGGTAATATATCCGAAAGGATGTGGGAATATTTGAAATAAATTAGGGTTTCTAGGCAATTTTTTCCTGGTAAGACCCTGCGCAATGGAGGATACCAAAACCCAGTACGGACTCAATGAATTTATATGATGGGATGATGGATGGGTAGGTATGTATTTAAATGATATGCATCAACTTATAGAACCAAAAATTACTGAGTATAACTCTCTCAAGCTAAAGAACATCTAGACTAGACAAAACTAACTAGTAATCTAGCAAGGGTGTGCAAATAAGCTTGAATTTCATAACATAAACATATAAGACTTGATAATTGAATTTTATAGAGACTAATACATGATATTACATCATATCATACCATCCAAACTCATTCCCATGGACAAGACTTAGTTATTATTGTAGTAGGAGGCTCAAATTCCTCATTTCAATGACTAGTTGAGCTTATACGTATAAAACTGAGTATGTAGACTTAAGGGATAGTGATATTTCGAATTGACATAGATAAATAATAGTATATATCAGGGGTTATATATTATAGATAAAAATATTCACTAACCATTACATCATGGGACTCAAAATGATAGGAAGGAAGCCCAGACATGACCTGGGAAGGGCTGAGAGCATAGATGAAGCATGGGATTCACTCGAGCTCGAACTAAACATGATGGAGGCTGAAAAATATTACTGAGAATACTTAAATTACTGTACATCATGTGCTCCATACCTATAAATATAAGGGAATGGGAATGAAGGAGTGGGGAAGGGAAGGTTTGGGGCTAATCTCCCAAATCTCTGAGGTGCATCACTCAAAAAATCATTCTCACATAGCATAAACCAATCAAATAATCAACCAAACTGAAGCAATGGGCTCGAATTCTCCTTTAATACCATTCTGGATTACCTATTTAGCAAGTGGAGGAAAATAGTGACCTGTGAGAGCAATTCAACCCCTTGGGTTACCTAACCCTAGCCACGTAAGCACCCTCCTTGGGAAATTTGGAATGTAGGACCATGTGGAAATTTTTCCATGTCCAAATCACCCATTTGATTTAGTAACTGATCCCTCCTTTGTGAAATAGTTATTTCTTTTGCTTATGACAACTTTCTGCTTTTCCATGCTTTTTAGACCAGGTCTCCAAAAGGAAACCGTGCCCTCCTATTCAAAATATTTCTTGCTTTTGTCCTTACTTATTTTTTGAGGTCTCTAAGAGGAAATTGTGCACTCCCTTTGCAAAAATTTCCTGCTTATACCTCTATCTTCTTTGCTGCTGCTTTTAGGAAATTTCCCTTTATCTCCTTGACTGCTTTTGTCATAGAGTTTCTTATTTTTCACCTAGGAAAGTTGAATTTCCCCAATGCTCTCTACTGACACAGAAATATTATTTCCACATCATTAAATTGCATAATTAATAAAAGGATGAAATAAAATTAAATACATGCCTCAAAATAATTATTAGCAATTTTGTTTTCCTATGAAGAAGAATTAATGTTAATTTGAACCCCTAGGATTTTCAGCATGGTCAACACTTTTAATTTTCAGATTGAGGGGACATGGCAGTCCTCCCCTCCCAAATCTGCTTGTCCTCAAGCAAAAGAAAAGCATTGTGCTGCAAGATATTCTCACCCTCCCAAGTGGCATATTCACTGGGAAATCCTTTCCACTGTATCAAGCATTCCTTGATTGCTCCATTCCTTAATTTCCTTTCTCTTCCCATTAGCACTTTCTCTGGTACTAAGACCAAATGGCCTATATCATCAAGAGGTGGCAGTTAATCAGAAACCACTATTTGTTTCCCAATTTCCTTATTCAGAAAAGAAACATGAAAAAAATTATGGATTTTGTTGTTTCCTGGAAAATCCAACTCATAGGATACTTCACCAACTTTTTTGATATTCTTGTAGGGTCCATAAAATATTGGCTGAAGTTTTTCTTCCGCTTTCTTCTTCAAGGAATATTGTCTATAAGGTTGCAACCTTAGATACACTAAGTCTTCCACTTGGAACACTCTGTCTGTTATTTTCTTATCTGCAAAATTATTTTGATGGTTCTGTTCCATCTGTAGATTGTGTTTCAATGCCCTTAAAATATCTTGGTTTTCCTGCAACCAATCTTTAGCTTTTTTTTCCTTACAATATCCAAACATTAAGTATGAAAATGTTGGATTTTCATACCCATATAAGGCCATAAAGGGAGCCATTCTAATAGAAATATGAAATGTGGTGTTATAACAAAACTCACCCAAGTGGAGCCAAGTTTCCCAAGCTCCTTGTTGTCCCGTAACATAGTTACAGACGTACCATTCCAGCCATTGATTCAACCTATCAGTTTTCCCATCTATCTGGGGATGATATATTGTACTCATGCTCAAATTTGTTTCAACGGGACCAAATAATGTCTTCCAAAAATCACTAGTGAATTTACTATCTCTGACACTGATTATAATCTTGGGCAGTCCATGCAGCCTAAAGATATCCTTAAAGAATAGAGAAACAACCTCACTAGATAAAATAGTGGATGATACTATAAAAAAAATGTGCATATTTTGTCAAACTATCAACCACCACATAAATATTGTCTTTCCCTTGTGACTTTGGCACCCTAGTGATAAAGTCCATGGATACACTTTGCTATTTTTTATCTGGAATAGGAAGAGGTTGGAGGAGTCCAGCATGGTGTGAGTACTCAAATTTGAGCTGCTGACATGCAGAACATCCTTCACATACATTAGAACATCATCTTTAAGGCCTTTCCAAGTAAATCTCTCCCTTACCTTTCGGTAAGTCTTCAGAAAACCAGGGTGACCAGCCACTGGTGCATCATGTGTAGCTCCTAAAATATTCCGTTTTAGTGTAGATCTAGGCACTAGGAAAATTCTATTTTTGTAATAGATGAGGTTATAATGAACTTTGTACTCTTCATTCTGGTTTACCCCATGCAAAACTTCACAAGAAAACTGATCTTTAGAGTATTCAGGAGCCAATTGGATCTTCCATTCATTACACATTTGCAGCAAAGAGAAAGTGGGATTATGGGAGAGTGCATCAGCCACAACATTCATTTTTCCCTTTTTATACTCAATGTCAAAATTAAAATACTAAACTTTACTCACCCATTTTTGCTCCATGTCATTCAATTCTTTTTGGGTAAGGAAGTGTCTAAGACTGGTGTGATTAATCTTCACAATGAATTTACCTCCCACCAAGTACTGTCAAAATTTTCCCAAGGCATGCATGATGGCCAGCATCTCCTTATCATATATGGAATACAACCTTTCATGTGGCTGCAATTTTCTGCACTCAAATGCAATAGGGTGCCTATCTTGCATTAGAAAAGCTTCAATTTCTACACCAAAATCATCACATTCCAGCACAAATGGTTTGTAAAAATCAAGAAAGGTAAGTACTGGACAACTTCTCATTATCTCTTTCATTTTCTGGAAATATTTTCCAGCCTCCTCAATCCAACTAAATGCTCCCTTCTTAGTCATATATGTGAAGGGTGTGGTGTACCAGGAGTAAAATTTTACAAATCTGCGGTAGTAGTTACAAAGTCCAATGAATCCTCTTAGTTTAGTGAGGTTCCTTGGGTTGGCCCATTCAACTATGACCTTAATTTTTTCTACATCTACCTTGAACCCTTATTGGAAGATCACATGGAAAAGATACATCTGTTTTGTCATGCCAAACTCACACTTATACATCTTAGCAAAAAAATAAAGATCTGCAAGCATAGTTAGCACCTCCTCCCATGCCATACTATAGATCTAAATATCATATAAAAAGGACATACTTACGGAGTTGTTTTATGAACACCTTGTTCATGCATGATTGAAAGGTTCTTGGTGCATTAGTCAAGACAAATGGCATGAATATAAACTCGAAGTGGCCAAAATGACAATAGAAGGATGTCTTTTGTATGTCTCCCTCCCTCATTCTGATTTGATGGTACCCTGACCGGAGATCTATTTTGGAGAAAAAAATGGCTCCATGTAGCTCATCAATCCAAGGAATTTGGTAACGATTCTTTATGGTATTATTGTTCAAATATTAGTAATCTATGCACATCCTGAGTGTTCCATCATTCATCTTCACCAGAACCACCGAAGAAGCAAAAGGACTGGAACTTGGTCTGATGAGGCCAACCTCAAGGAGCTCCTTTATGGCCTTCTCAATTTCATCCTTGAATATTTATACATGCATGGACAAGAATGTTTCTGTGTAATGTTCCCATATTTTTATAGATTTTACAATTGCATGGAGATATCATTTATAAATTTGAGAACAATACACAATTACAATATTACATAATGACAAAAATGTACATTTCAATTGTTTTTTACCATGATCCAATTAAATATACAATGTTAAATTGTATTCACAAAGATGGAACATACCTAGCACACATAAGAACCTAGCACAACTAAGCAATTGATCCAACTAAGTGGAATACAAAAGAATCTTACCCACATAACAACCTAACAAACTTCTAAAGGATGCATGAAGTTGACACACCTAAGTGATGCACCTGTGTGGTTTACATAAATGAAATTGGTGTTTGGCATGATGTCTTTTATCTAACGAATATATGGGATACACATGAAACCTAAAAGTATCTGAGTATAAGTTTGATTCAAAATAATGGTTATGATTATATCTTGCACATTATTTTATCACTTTTTTAATGTACATGGCATTTGATGAACGGCCTTGAGGAACAACTTTGGAATAGATGAAAATTATGTGATATTTTATTATAGTTTAAATCGATTGGAGAAGTACTATTTTGAATATTGTTTTATAAATTCATGCTTATGGAGTATTATTCAAAACATTCGTAGTGTGAAGATATATATTTTGTAATAATGGCATAATAGGTTGGCCACTTGTTTCTAGACATAAACATGTTCCATTACATGGTTATTGACTTAATGGAATTGTCTCCTCCTTCTTTTCATCATACAAATGCTCACATCTCTTAGATGACCAGGAAAAATTAATATGGAAACAACCTTCTTTCAAATTTCCAGTCTCACGAATGATATGCGATCCTAACATACACAACAGAAATTGAACCCAAAATCCAATGGCTTCCATGCCTGAAATTCGACAATTCCATGTTGGTTATTCGACATATGCATTTTTTTTGTCGTCGGTGACATAACATTGGATATTCGACGTCCGGCCAATACCTTTTGAAGATCCAACTACACCATCATCAAATGCCATCCAGTCTGGCTCAAAAAAATTATGGCTATGCCATCGAAATTCTGACACCATAGCGTCGAAGATTCTACCTTCTTCTATTGTAAATGCGACAAATCCTTGTCGAATGTCACTTAGAAGTGCTGCAAAAAAGTTTCATATACCGTTGAATTTTTGACACTTTACCATAGGTTGTTCGACACATAGCCGTAGGTTTGTTGGCCCGTTGACGTAGGTTTTTTGACACCTATCCACAGGTTTTCTGACACATAGTTGTATGTGTTGCGATGGATATCTGACAAGATCAGTTGTCGGAGCCATGGAAATCCTGTCGGATGTATTTGGAAGGACTTTTATTATACGACGAGCTATCTAACGGGCTCGGTTTTCGGATCCATGGAATTCCTTTCAAACGTCTTTGGAAGGATGTCGAATATATGATGGGATCGTCTGTCGAAGCCATGGCAATCTCGTCGAACGTCTTTGGAAGGATGTCGAAGATGCGACGAGTACGTGTCGGTCAATCGATGACTAAAACTATTGGATCTTTAACAAGATCGTCCAACATCCTTCAATGGATGTCGAAAATGTGACGAGCTATTGTGTAATTAACAAAAAAAAATTGAAAGGTTTCCATTCACAAGTTAATTTACCCTTTGATTTCAAATATAGAAGTGTCATTTATGAAGGGTATGACCTTGGAGTTAGAGAGTTGTTATGTGTGTGATACCTTTTGATCATTCTTCAGGGTTTCATGTTGTTTCATGAGGGTTCTCATAATCCCCATTTTCAGTAAGGTTTTGCCTCAGTATTTCCCCAAACCCTTGGGTGTATCATTTACCAGTATTCTTAATTCTCTTCATGCTCATGGGGATGATACATAGGAAAAAACATAATAGTTCAGAGTTAATTGATACTTACCAAGATGTTTTGCAAGAATTTCAGAATATAGGTTGGGTGAAGTTTATTTACAAATTGCATGGTCATCACAAGAATATTGGTGTTGCATTTTCTCAAACATTAATGGTGAGATGGCTCATATTGGGGATTTATAATTTCAGGTGGACAAAGTTTTTATAGCCCATAGTGGTGAATTTATGGCAAATGTTGAATATTGTACCATGTTGGTTAATGAGAGTAGCAAAGTAATTGACCTGTAATCTCAATCTTTGCTACAGGAGGAAAATTCTCTCGTAAATACACTTGAATAGTCAGTTAAATAGATTGCAACTATTATGCATGTATCTAGTATTAGAAACATCAATTTATTAGAGTAGAATAATTCCATGACATACCTACTAGTAACTATGACTCATACAAAGAACATGATATGCATGTGTTTATCCTTAAATACAGTCAATATTAAACTTGGAAAACTAACATGATTCTATTACATACCTTCCAGTAACCATTTCGAGTAACATGAGCATATTGATGTTTACGCTTGAAGTGATTAGGATCAACACCACCAAATACTATATCTCCTCCTTCTTGAATCACCAGGAGAACCCTGCTTGAATCCCAAATGATTGGGTCAATATGAGAAAAAAAATCAAGAATGATAATTATGGATTCAATGAAGTGCCACCTAATCACTCATATTGTAGGAAAATAGGCTAACAAAATGTATAAAGCAATGACTACTCTATACTAGAGTGTCATCAATTCCCAGTAGATTCTCCTGAAGAACAAACTCAACAATACATGCATCACTGACTACTCTAGAGTCTGTACTAGAGTGTGAAAATTTCCTAGAAGGTGCTCTTGAATAACAACCTCACCAATACATGCATGACTAACATAAGCATAGTGGTGAGATACCTTATGAAACATATGTAAGATATCAATTCTTTTTTAATGGTATGAATATTAAAGAGAATTTGTTAGTGTGCATTGCACTAATTGGTTTGTTTGCAACCTAGCGAGATTTAGAAAGGTGTATATTCCCACGAGCATATTCCAAACCTAACAGTTTTGATATCCTTGGTCATACCAAAAAAATATTTCAATTGATATAATGAATGACCTATTCAAAACTCAGCATTCATGCTCTCCAATGTATTTCAAAAAAATATTTCATTTGAAAGGTTTCCATTCACCAATTAGTTTACCCTTTGATTTCAAATGTTTTTGGATGATAAGTTCAATGTCTTGTTGTGAGGCTCTGGTAAAATGTGATATTCAACCTTAGATAACCTAAGTTTTAACTATTACATTATTGAATCTCTTATAATGTTAGGTCTTTTACTATGTCAATCTTTAAATAGACTAACTTGATGAAATGAATTGAATGATCTTAACTCAAACAACTCAAATAACTCAACATAACTCAAATAAATCAACACTAACTTGAACATGATTTCTAGGTTCTAAAATGGTAGTTCAAAAGGTCTTAGGACTAGGAAGCAAATAATATCAGAACTTTTAAATGTTATGCATGATTGCTAACCATTCTCATTCAGTGACTGTGTAGTTACGCCTTTGTGGATGTTAAATTGGAATTTGAAAAATACACGTGATTACTGATATTGTCATCTCTAAGTAGATCACAACCAATGACATAACATTAGAGTAATCTAGGGTAGGAACACAGTTTACCTCTTGTTCTTAGAATTTCAACACAAATTATAAGGTGTTGAAAATTATGAAATCTCTTTCTTTACCTAATACCAACATTTAGAATAGTCATGAAATTATACACAAAGGCAAACATTGGCTAAGATAGCTTGCTTCTTGGCATTATTGTATTGTAAAATGACTGGATGTTACTCTATGTTACAAGTATATAATGTTCAAAAGTTCAAAATACTACATTATAATTTTAATTTACAATCACAAACAAGGATAAAAATATTGTTACCAGTATAGAGTCTAGACAACATAGCTGAAACAGGGAGTTCTGAAAACCATCACATTGAAATAAAATTCACTTCCTGCAGATACCTGTACTAAGAGCATTTCACAAATAGTCTCTTATGTTTAGTTTATATTGCTGTCAGCTTCCAGGTAACTACCCAGATGAACAATTAGTCAGAAACCTCAAGGAAGCATTGTTTGATGAGAATCCATGTAACCTTCTTAGTCTTTCCTAAGCCTACGAAATGGAATGCAGATAAACTCATAAGGATATCAAACCCGACCAAAAAAGGAATTAATTCGGACTACAATTCTATTTAAATAGATGTACAACATCAAAATTTCAGCTAATTTCATATATTACTCACAGCGTTATCAATATTCATGGTTGCAAATGGGATTTCTTCAATAAAAATATTTTTTCCTTGGGAAAGAACCTCAAAGCCAGGATATTTGCATCAGACACTAAAACCCATCTAATTCTATACATGTGAAGAACAACTAGGAGGTATAAAATGGAATGCTTAAAATCCACTGTAGGCAGAGGATGAGAAACAACCTAAACAAATGGTACCCTATGATTGATCAAGGAATTGATTTACCAAGGGGTACACATCACTAAGGGAGTTTGAAATTTCTTTTAATTCCTCTTGAATTATACGAATCTCGGGAATTTGTGAACATTTTTATCATATTTCAAATATATACTACATACAGCCTAAGAAGACACTTGGGCAACTACGAATAAAGATGATGAGCACACTTGATCACCAAAAGGATAGCAATGAAGCACTTGAAGTAGGCTTGTGGTGATAAACTCTACCCAATTTACCTTTTCCAACATCAGAGTTAAATAAAAATACCAACAGTGGATTATGGGTCTAAAAAGGGGATGAAAATAGAGCTCAACTCATCACAAGCACAAAAATAAATCTGCAATAAGAATGAATATCTTCAAAACCCTTACCACTCTAAGGTTTTCCATTGGTTGAGAGTGGTTCTTGTCTTTAACTATGATAGCTTCAAAACTTATCACTATAATATTTAATCAAATGGAAGACTTGGCATGTGGAACCCGAATGATGATTGGGAAAGAATACTAAAATGTCTAGTTTTGATCAAAAATTGATCGGTATGATCTATGGAGGATGAGGCTTGTAAGACTGTATATTTAGCTAGAATGAGGTCTTAACACAATATTTATAGTCCAAACCATAAAATATCAAAGTTTTGTAGGGACGTTATAATATTATAGTTTAATCAAGCTAGCAATATTCATGAAAAATCAGTTCACTCTTGATTCCCTTCAATCCATTCAATTGGGCCATTCGGTTCATAGGTTTTTCATTGGATGGACCGTGAGTGATGTGACCAACCAACTGCCTTTGACCATGCATACAAACTATAACCCTAATAAGAGAGCGATATGAGACTGAAGAGAACTTACATATAGGAAATTAAGAGTATAGTTTCTAGCATAAATTCAGGATACAATAGAGGAAACTCAAGTTCCTATCTTGAAGCTTCATATGCATGACTAACCGCTTAGTAACTTGAAATGATGTTTGTTAATTAAATAACTAGTAAAGAAGCACTTCCTAATCAAGCATACCAACAATACATTTGAAACAAGTAGGGCACATACTCAGTATAGTGTTTACATACAAACTTGTATTGTATAAAATATTGAGTTAGGACTAACAAGCACAGGATTTACATATACATCTAGACAAAGTACGTTCATAGTGTTTGAGAGGGTATTCAAAAAATGGATTGAAATGCTACATGAGAGGTAATTTTTTAGATCAGATAGAACAAATTTCGCCTGAATATATGGTAATCATCATCAACACCTAAATGTGTGTGTGTGCACATGCATAAATACCCAATACATAGCTCAATCAAACAAAAGAAAACATAAGTATACCTTGATTCGTGGAGCTTCGCACTGTCTTCTTATGCTTTACCTTTCAAATCATCATTCAACATACTTCAAATTTTGTCCTGTTGCAATAGTTTCATGTTAGGACCCATCAAATAAATTTATGTTTGTTTATGAAAATAACAAAACCAACCTAAATAAATACAATACTATTCAAATCACCAAGTAAATTAATTGTTAATAATAGATCACCTAATAAAACATGGATAACCAAAAACACTATGTATATAAGGCCATCGATCACATCAAAACACCATTTCTTGCCTCTTAACTATGGAAATGTTTCTCAACGCTATTTGTAACAAGTTCCAATGGAGGAGTCAAATAGCAATAGTGAAAATTATAAACTAAGATTATAGAAATAGTTGTTGTTTAATGTATTCTTCCTTACCATTCATTGAGCTCCTCTTTGTTTCAAGAATAATTTAATATTCTCTACTAAATGGGACCAACCACGTGAATATGGAAGCTCTTATGGCCCCTCCCCGCCTTCACATTACTCTCAATTCCCTAAACCCAATGCATCTACTTGCAAATAACAATTTATTTCACTATTTCGCAATCCAAATAACAATGCATGTACTGCACATTATTTCACTCAATAGCTGAAAGATGCTTTCATTAAATCATTCATTAAACCATTCAATCATTCAATAGATGAAAAAACCATTCATTAAACCATTCATTAAATCATTCATTAAACCATTCATTTAGTCAATGGAAGATAATAAAAAAATTAGTACACCATTCATTAAAGGAATCATTTAAATATTCATTCACGAAACAGAGGAAAAAACCATGAATTTTTTTTATTATAAATAAGAATCGCTCAAAATTTGTTTAGTCACTTCCCTTTTACTTTTCTTCTCTTTAAATGTTTAGTTAGAGTCACATCTTCCAGAATCTGATCCTCAGTCTCCCTACTAGTTTACTCGCAAGGTTGAACATCCGGCGAGGGGCGATGATTTTCTGTAGTAATGTCAAAATCTTTCATTAATATATTTAGATTTTTATAAATACGAGTACTTCATTGAAAAAAAACATTACGAATGTGTGTTTTTACCTTCCATGGGCACATCAGCATGTTCAGCAGTATCTTGTAGAAGCCCAACCTGTTTAGTGTTATCTGCATCTACATGCTTTGCAGTTGAATTGTGTAGAATTATAATTAATGTTCACCATCTGCAATTTTCTATACAAAACAGTAGCACATTAATAAATTCATTACCAAGAATAAAAGCATGATCTTTTTCTGGTTGGTCATGTACATCCTCGACATGAATGAGATCATTACTTTCCTACTCAAAAAGGAATAAATAATGAATATGTTAATTTATTTATAAGGAATAAATTGCATGAGAATTAATAACTTATCATTAAATTATATAGTTTTTACATACCTACGCACCAGATGGATCAGTAGAAGATCATGTGTTCAACAACGATGTCAAAGCCCTATTCGAAGCCAAGCTTCATGTAATCCACACTGGGCAATTCTTTGAACCAGTCGGCCTTCATATTTGCACAATGTCATTAATTTTACATTTTTTTCTGGAACAAAATGAAAATAATTATCTATATGATATTTGGATGCGGATTCAAGTTTTGTGATACTTACATATCAGGCCTCCAAGTTCGAGTAACCACAGGCCCAAGCTTGTGTTGGCCAATTTTTTCAATTCTTGTCTTGGTGGCCATAGATGTGTCTGTGAGCCTAATAAAGTTTTGAAATATGTTATTCGATGTACCAAATTTGATATAAAAACTAGTAATAATAAGGCTTACCACTACATTTTGGATTGTATTGCATACCTCCCTATTCCTGGTGGTATCTTTCCTGAATTTCTCAGGCCCTTCTCTTTTCCATATTCCACAAGGGCTTTCCACTCCACAGATGGAATCATTGGAGGGCGCTCATACCTAGGGTTCTTTTCTAGGTGAACCCTATACTGGTCTCGGACAATCTTCAGATGTTTTCCATCCATCTGTAGGACCTTCGATGAATCGAAGGTATCTTTTCGAACAGACCAACCAAGCGATTAGTCAGATCATCCTTTAAATATTTTGGCTGCTTGTTCCACTTTGTGCGGATGGTGGACCTGAATATCTCCAATGTCAAATCATTCATATGTTTATAAAATATATCATTTCCTGCAAAACATTAATGCCATCATTAGTCAACATTAAAAAATATTATCGTTATATTAGACACAAATTATAAAAACTAAATTGAACAATCTATAATGACCTGGAATCCTCTCTATCTTTATTGGAACCAGTTCTTCATTCACCAAAAATGTACATTGTATTGAACTAGTGCTAGTGACACGAGAAGATCCAGGAAATGCATCCACGTCTCTATCTAACCCCGCATCCACTCCTTCTTTTACAGCATTTGTTGTGGGTGGGGCAGCATCGGTTGCACCCTCTGCTGCCCTCAGGGGTGTCGCAGAGCGTGTTTTTGACTGTTCAGTGGATAATATGGGAGCAATATGTGGTGTACATGGAGTGGTTTGGTCACTGGGACTAGAATTTCCTTGAACACCACTGATAATCTCTATAGCACGCTGTAAATTCAAATCATTGTATTATAAGTTCAATAGCATATAAAATCAAATATTATAAAGTTATTTTAAATGAATTTACATTATTATTAGAGAACTTACATCCAATTGTTTACGTTGTTGTAACAACAATTGAATCCTTGTTTTGATCCCTTCTATTTGTGGAACTGCCAATGTCAAAAGAATCAGTTCCTCATTTTGTTTTTTCCTGGTCTTTGTAGAACCCTCAACGGGTCTGTACACTCTCTAATTTCACTATCTCTCATCAACCGGGAGACCTCATTCTGTAAATATTTTTGAGACGGTGTTTCATAAACCAAAAACCCTGTTTGCAATAGAAATATATAAAAAATTGCTTAGTCTTTGAAGCAATAGTGTGCGCAAACAATTATATTAACAAAAATTGTCTATCATGATAGATTCATAGTAATACATCTAGGATTTCCTGATGCCTAGAAGAGGGTGTGGTCCGATCAACAGATGGGGACTTACCCCGATCAGCCACCTGCAGAAAAAGTAGAGAACATTATCACAATGAACGCAATATGTAAAATCTAACAAATACAAAACATACGTAAACACTATGCTACATGTTTTATATGCGTACATTTTTTAATTATTTAGAATGTGGAATTACATTTAGGTTTACCTATTGCCTTGAGGCTCCAATCGTCTGATCAACAGTTGCGGACTTTTCCCGGTCAACCTGCAAAAAATGTAGACAACATTATCATCATGAATGCAAACATAAAAATGGAAAAATACATAACAAAATAAACATTATGCTACATGATATACATGTTTACGACTTTAAAGTGTTTGAAATGGAGAATTACATTTATGTTTGCCTGTTGCCCCGATGCTGTAGTCAGCTGATCAATAGCCGGTTGGCTTCCCTGATCAACACTCTACACGGAAAATAGACAAGATTATATAAATGAACTGAATATACTAATGGAAATACATAACAACAGATCTATATGACCATCATAAATTTATTACATTGGAAATATCGATGTATACCTGCCGCCTTGACTCAGGTCTACAAACATCTAAGGAGAGAGAATTGTTGTTATAGCTCAAAATGACACATCTCTTCCTGTGACCACTTTTCCATGATTTCGTCGCATGTCGACACTTCCATGACGACACTTCATGAAAAGTCACTGAATGTCACTGAAAAAACACCTAACTTGGAGGACCTATATCTTGAGTTCTCTAACTCTATTTGACCTCATCTCTACACCGTTGGAAAGGTATTTCAGTTAGATAAAACTTTGCAGAAGACACCAAAGTCTGAAAATTCTTAGAAATAGCCCTAAAATGAGTTTTTTTGACTGTACATGACTTTCCATTAAGGAAACCCACGTACGGACGCGAGTTGCTATATGTACGTGACTTTCTGTATTGCCAACTCATGTTTATTCCTTGTGTACATGACTGTTGTTTCTGCAACCCACGTATGCCTCTTAAAAATGTCAAAAAATGCATCTTTTGAAATTCGGTTAGTTTGGGTAGTTATGCAACTGACTCCTTCAGTTGTAACTACTTTTTCTTCGCACCTAACTCTTCCTTAAGCATATAAATAGAGGTAGGGAGGTCCAGGAGAGGGGACTTGAATATTTGCATTGTTATGCTAGAGGATTTCGAGATCTCTTTGCCCACACCTTTTCCCTAGCGATCATCCCCTTGTGTTGCAGAGCTTGGAGGCTGAGTTCCTTGGAGAAGAGAAGCAACAGAACCAGATCAAGGTTTCGTGAGGTGCCAAACTTGAAGAGAAGGTATAC
This sequence comes from Pseudotsuga menziesii, assembly GCA_001517045.1. Lineage (NCBI taxonomy): Eukaryota > Viridiplantae > Streptophyta > Pinopsida > Pinales > Pinaceae > Pseudotsuga > Pseudotsuga menziesii. The sequence continues at coordinate 26,404 of LPNX010698141.1, forward strand.
TTGTACTTGTTTTCAAGATTAATAAAGATGTGATGTCCTTCTTCTTCCCAAATCATTGTTCAATGTGTGATTCAATATCTGTTTATGATCATATTATGATGTTAATCAGATTATTATTTCAGGTTTATTTGATTATCATTTCTTTATATGTGGTCATATTGGTTTGAGGAAGGTATAACTTGTTTTACAGGTCTCTCAGGGAAGTGGAGCAGGAGAAGGGCTAGAGAAAGCTTGGACCAGCCTTCAGTTAATCATGTATGGACCTTTCTTATCTCTAAATATTGCTTATATATACTTGTAGAACTATATGCATCTACCTTTCAACCCCAGCCTGTTGATGGCCTCTTAAACCCTAGCCATAGGATACTTTCCTTTACAACAGAACTGGCGACTCTGTTGGGGAAATCCTTGTTTGTTTGGAGTTTCTCTTTATTTCTTTCAGTCTTTTGCATTGTTCCAGGTCCTTCTTTCCACATAGGAACACCTTATAAGTCTGATAGCACATTTCCCCTGCCTTCCTAAGGTAGTTTTTGACCTTTTTTGGGAATTTTTCCACCCATACGTGGCTTGCAGACTGAACAGTCGCGTGTCTGGTTTGGTACACACAACTGCCTATACTATCAACCCACGTATGATACGTGACTTGTCAGTTATAAAACCCATGTGTGCTTGTAGACGTGACTTGCTGTATTGGCAACCCACGTGTGACACACGACTTGTCAGTAGTACAACCCGTGTGTGCCCCTAAAACAGTGTTTTTCTTCATTTTTTGTGGTTCTTTCTACTGTTGTGGGCTGTTTGGTAGGTTTTTTGGTGTCCTCTGCAGGTGCGTGACTCCAAGGAGTTAGTGTCATCCCTTTTGGTTGTTCTTTGTCTATGTGGTAAGCCTTTTTATAGCATTAGGGTTTGCTCTTTGCTCTTTCCCCCACCTCCTTTTCTTGGTATGATTTTTGGCTTATGTTTCTGGTCAGCCTGTGTTAGTAATCTTTGTCTGAGTTCAGAAGCTTGTTGGTGTTGGTTTCCTTCTTGTTTTGTTGGTTAACTTCACCATGCCAAAGTAGTTGAATTGTCTCTTATGCAAGCCTTCCTTCCAAGTAGGGTTTATACTAACTTTAGGGCATTCTAGAGTTTGTTTGGTGGTTGTATAGCGGAGTTCCTTTTGCTTTGTTCTTGTCATCTGCATGCTTTTAGTTTGTAGGTAGTTTTTCTTTTGCATTTATAAAAGAAAAATAAAAAGAACATATACTTGTTTTTGCTGCTTGCCCCCCCACCTCCTTTTTTGGCTTGACCTTGTTGGACAAGGTACTGAGCAGCCTCTGTTTGTAGGTTTAGATTGATACTTAGGACTTCTTGACCTTTGTTTATGTCATTCTTTTTGCTCAGTGTCTTCATTCCAAAGTTGTTGGATTGTTTACCTTTGTAAGCCTTCCTTTCAAGAGAGGTTGATATCTAACTTTAGGGAAAAATAGGGTTTGTTTGTGGGGTGTAGAGTAGTTGTCTATTTGCTTTGCTTACAGTACTTGCTTGCATTAGTTGATAAGCTGATTTCTCTTTTGCATTTATAAAAGAAAAAGACAAAAACACATGCTTGCTTTATATGCATGTAGATTAGGTTTTTAGTCTAGATTGCATGGCATATCATTGTTTTTGAAAATAAAAATAAAAAGAATTTGTTCTTTTGTGGCTTTCAAGTTTTCTATTTGAAAAATAAAGAGAATAGTTTTTTCTTTTTGCATTTCATATCTCTTTGCTTAGTCATTTTGTTTCAAATTTGAGTCAAAACACCACATAAGTTTCACACCATTTACCCTCTGACTAAAAACAACCCTTAAAATAAACGATATAATTTAAAAATTATTAATAAGTTTTATTTTATAGGGTCATACACCAACTAGCTCAGGCTAGACTTGTGGATTAGGGAGTTTCAACTCTCCACAAGTGTTAAAAATTCAGACGTAGTTGGCCAATCACTAGGTATACCCTTTTCTATGTTGATTGTATCTGGGAAGCTCCTCTCAAATGGGAGTTAAGCACGAGGCCATGTGGATACTTGGACTGAGGAGATAACCCTTCGATTCTTTGTCAAAGCGTAGACCAAGGTTTTTGCACATCTGGGGATTCTGCCTTAGACAGGGTTTTGGGCTTTGCTACCCTACCCATGTGTACGAACCAGGCTTGCGATTGTCCCCCCAGACTGTCAATATAGTTAATGTAGCCTTTAGTCTCTTTGAAATCTAGGGTTCATACACAAGTACACCGGAAGGCTATTTCTGGTTGACCTTGGACGGGCTTGGAAGGTAACCCCGGTAGAAAGTGTGGGAGGGCGGTGGGTGATTCCTCCGCTTGTGCCTAAGAACATCTACAGGAACGCCAAGTAACTATCTATCAGCTTTCTTCTGGAAAGTATATCTTATACATGTTTGTCTGTTTGGCTTTAGGAATTTTTTAGTGAGTGTTGTGTGGTTTGTCTGTACTTAGTGTGCCTTTAGGTGTGTGCTTTGTAATTTTGGTTGCCTATCAACCTTAGACTTTGCCTCCTTGTTTGAAACTATGGATAATACCCCTTTGAACACCAACCAAGAGATCCTCATGCTAGGAACTCCTTGTACTATTCCTCTCACGGGGAATGTTGGTGTTCCTTTGATGGCCACCCTGAATCTACCTAGATTCACCCTAGGGATACCGGTGTGGTTGTTTTCCACTCCAACTGTCCCAAATGCTCCTGATGCTTCTCAATTAAGTCCTTATATCAAGGGCATCAAAACACTACATCCCCTTCACCTGTAGTTGATTCTCCTCCTCCTTCTACCTCATGCGGTGAAAGTACTGATACTAGTAACCAGCAATCTAAAAGGAGTAAAAGAAGGAGGAATAGGAAGAAGGAACATAAGCAAGGGGGCACCCGTTCCACCTCTACAAGTCAAATTGAACCTCACCACCCAGTCTCTATGGTTCATGCTGGGGGCACCTATCCAACCTCTGCAGGTCATGTTGGATCTAAGCACTCAACCTCTACAAGTCAAGTTGATCTTCACCATCTAGCCTCTGTTGATCATGCTAGTGGGATCCTTCCAACCTTTCCAAGTCATGTCGGATCTAGTCACTCAGCCTCTGTGGTTCATGCTGAGGGAACCCGTTCAACCTCTGTTGTTCAAGTTGAACCTCCCCATCCAAATTCTGTTGTTCATGTTGGATCCATCCACCCAGCCTCTGTTGTTCATGCTTGGGGCACACACTCAACTGCTGCAAAGCATGTTGATCCTAACCACTTAGCCTATGTTGTTCATGTTGGTGGTTCCCATCCAACCTCTATAGGCCATGTTGGATCCAGTCTCTCAGCCTTTACAAGTCATCCTGGGGGCAGTCTCTCAGCTTCTGTAAGTCATGCTTGGGGCAGTCTCTCAGCCTCTGTGGTTCATGCTGAAGACAATCCGTCAACCACTGCAAGTCATGTTGACACTGTTGAAAAGACTACCCATTCAAAACACAAGCCCAATTTCCCTTGTAAGCTTTGTGAGGGAGACCACCTTACTTATAAATGCCCTTCTATCATGGAGGTACGAAGAGTTTGGTTTCATGGTCATCCCATTTTTGAACATTCTGAAGTCTCTCAACAACCAGCCTCTCTTAGTCAGGTTGGACCCAGTCAGCCAGCCTCTATAGTTCATGCTGGGGGAAAACTATCAGCCTCTGTAGGTCATGTTGAGAGAAAATAGTCAGCCATCGCTAGTCATGTTGACACCGTTGAGAAAACTGGTCATTCAAAGTGCAAACTTAAGTTCCCTTGTAAGCTATGCGAGGGAGATCATCTTACTCACCAGTGCCCTGCTATCACAGAGGTGTAAAGAGTGTGGTCCGAGACTCAAGTATTTCCTTCTCCTAAACAACCTATAGTTTCTCAACAACCTACTCAACCTTTGGTTGATCAAGTGGTCGAACCAATCTCATATTTTGTCGATCCCACTCTTCTTTCTAAGAGTGATCTTGATGTGATTGAACCAATGTCATCTTTGGTCAATCCCACTCTCCCTTCAGAGAGTGAATTTCACGAAGCGGTTGAATCGAGTTCAGTATCGATCAATCCCACTCTTCCTTTGGAGAGTGAAGTGTCTACTAGTCACATTTTCTTCACTGCTAGTTCAGAACTTACTGAACTTGCTTCGGATAAACCCCCACCAAGCTCTCAGATTGCTTCCTTTGATTGGGATAGCCTAGTTGAGCCGCCCCTTCCTTCTGATGCACCTTTCCAGATAAAGGTCAAAGTCAAATCATATACGATTGCTCATTTTATTATTGATGAAGGAGCCTCAGTTAGTATTTTGTCTGCTCGTGCTTGGCGAGGCATGGGATCTCCCAGCCTTGTGTCGACTGCTAGTCAGTTATTGGCATTTGATAGAAGAACTTGTATAGCCTTGGGAATTCTTGCTCAAACAGCTGTTACTTTGGGTTGGAAGATCGTCTTAGTTGACTTCATGGTGATAGAAGACCCCTTGGACTTCAATATGCTCCTTGGACATGATTATGTCTATGCCATTCAAGCTATGGTGTCAACATTTTTTCATGTGATGTACTTTAATCATGGCGAAAAAATTGTCACTATCGATCAGTTGGATTTTCTTGATCCTTCTCCTGACCCAACTAGAGACCAGGTCTTTCCTTTATTGATTCCCATTGTTTCTATAGACACTACCTTGCCACAGGTGAGCTATGTGGACTCATGTCCTTTGCGTTCAATTGCTACTGAGAAGCAGCCTCTGTTTTCATGCTTACCTTCTTAATACTTGGTCCCAGCAGTTGACCGGGTGAGTCATCCTATACAGACTATAGAGCCTTTGCTCCACTCTATCAATCCATTTCAAAGTTCAGACATGTGTTCTATCTCAAATGATCTCCTTCCTTCGGATGAAGTCTTCCTAGAGTCTTTGATACAGTCTGACCTTCTTTTGGATGTTGGTTCAGTTGTGACTAAGTCTAACCCTGATTTGCCTAGTAAGCCTGACCTTTCTTCTTATGTTGGTGTTTTTGAGTCTTTTGACTCTTCCTTCAAACAGCAAGTCAGTGATCCTGATGAGTTTGATTTTTCTTATGAATTTTTCAACTCTTGTGATATTGAGTTTGTGCCTGCAGGCTCTATCTCCCTTGTTGATTTTGCTCTCCTTCTGAGGTTGATCTTACTGATTATAAAACCTCGAGCCTTGGTTCTATAGAATATTTTTTGATTGATTCTACCTTGACTTTACCTTTTGTAGAAGATAGCAAAGTCACATGTGTTTCTGCCAAAGTGACCTGCATCGGATCTTTTCTTCTGAATATGATCCTAATGTTGTTGTTTCTTGGAGATAGGATTTGTAGTTGGATTCACAACTGTTTATTGGCCTTGCCTTGTTTTTCAAGTCGTAATTGCATTTGCATATTCCATGCTCGCGCTTATGAGGTTGATGCCGGCTTCCATGCTTTTAGCTCGTTGTATAAGCCCTCATCTTTGCTCTCATTATCACTCAGCCTTGTATCATTTTTCCTTTGCAACTTGACACCTTTTACCTTGAGGAGACATTCCCTGAGTGTCCTTATCTTGCTCGCTTTCCTTGCATTATGCATAGGTTTGTTCCTTGCGCTTGGAATTAGTTTCTCCTATCTATGACACTTGTCTCCTCGCATTTAGAGCATTCTTTCTGCTCTCCTTCGAGCTCATTAAAAATAGTAAGGAGGCCGCAAGTTGACTTTTCCAGACTCGTTAAAACTTCACAGGAAATATATTGAGTTTCTTTAGGCCCAGGTCTGACTCCTCAAAATAGACTTGACTGTCGAGTAAACTTGTCCGTTCAGGCTTGTTAAGAATATGTGAACGGGCATACACATTGGTGGTAGGTTATCTCTTTCTCAGACCATGTGGAATAATACAAGAAAGGAACACTCTATTTTATTTGGAATTGAGAAGAGTATTCTCATGCATAGGTTTATCACTTTTCCAGACCTGAGGGACTAAACTTACAGAAAAGGAACCCCTGGTATGAGCTTAGTTTTCTCTTTTTCGTGCTCTAGACCAAAACATGAAAAAGATTTCGAGTGTACTTTATGTCTTTGTTATGCTCATTAAACCCTAAAGAAAAAAGCATCGAGTTTATTGTTGTAAGCCCCATTTCTCGTAATCAAATGGATATTTCTGAGTGATCTTGCGTTCCTTCACACTCATAAAACTCAGGCTATATGCTGCTTTTGAAGGAGCATTGGGTAGGTGGTAATTTAACCTTTTTCAGACCTTCCTGACTAAATACGAAAAAGGCGCACCTTTTCTTCTTTGGAAGTCAAGAGAGTTCTTCTTTGGTTTGTTTTATACTTTTTCGGCCTTAGGAGACTAAATTGTACGAAAAAGGACCCCCCTGGAGTCTTCTTTGGAGTTTTCAGACTCTCTAAACTATGAAAACACCGTCGAGCATGTACTAGTTCGGGCTCGTAAAATCCACAAATCAGTGCTTTATCAAGAATTCTTCTTTCTTTTCTTCGAGCTTGCCAAAAATGAATATGGTCCCGAGTTTGATTTCTTGGACTCATTAAACCTTTACAAGATAGAGGGGAAGGGAAGTTCATTCACATGTTTTTTACATCATGGCAGCAAGTCTTGTTTCCTTGAATCTATCAACAGTTGGGTCCTAGTATTTTGACCTTATCCTGATTTAGAGTTTTCTTACTCCTCCAGTTGGTCTCTTTTCCAATTATATGGGGAATCTGTCAATGTCTCCTACATTGTAGATTTTTTTCGTTGGTCCTTTTTGTGTCAAAATTTGCCTAAGTCACTTTTGTGTCATGCTCATTATTCAAGGATTAAACCTTTGTCTGCCATTCTGCAGTTGCCTTGACCTTTTGTGTCGACCATTCCCTGGTATTAGTTCACTACATCATGTCCTCGGTGTCCTTGTCGTGAAATTCAGTACCGATTCCAGATCCAATTAGTCTTTGACTTACCCCGTGTTGGATGATGAAGGATGTCTTTATGCCTTCCTTCCAATGGATCTCTTCCTATCGACTGCAACACATCTTGCTCTGGGAATGAGATTTAGAGTTTTATGACAGTATCTTGGGGATTGTAGTCATCAGTGGTAATTTCCCTTGCTATTGGGTAGTGGGAATACCTTAATGTCTCATACTCAATGGATTCTTCAAGTGTTCGCCTTCAAGTCCTTGTAATCACACTTGTTAGAATGTACTAGGTACCTTGGGGACCATTTTCATTAATGGTGGTTTCCCTCGTGTTTGTTAACGGTCCTCATTATTGACCGATAATCAGACGGTTTCCTCCATGTTCGACTTCAACTCCCTTTATTCGCATGGTTAGGATTTGTACCTTTTTTGGGTGGTTTGGATTGAAGACATTGGGCCAACAGTAGCATCGTCATTTTTTTCTATTGCCCAAGTTGTGCAAGACCTTGTTACACTTTATATGACATTTTGCTGAGACATAGATCCACCTTGTATTTTTGTGGCTATGATCGATTGTCAAGTATGGATCCACCTTGTTCATTTGTGGCCATGACTCCTTTAGATTTGATATGGCGCCTTTTTTGCATATTGAGCGACCATGATAGTTTCATCACTTATACATATGTTGGATCCGTCTGTATCTTTATGGCGATGTTTTGTTTATGGACTTGTATGTCCCAGAGATTACTTTTTTCTGGCATTTATCTCTCTTTCAGGTACCTTTGTTCGAGCCTTTTGATATTGGTTTCTCTGCTCTCTCCATACTCAGTTGTTTCCTTTATAATGTATTATGGCTATCATCTTCCCCTATAACCTCCTACATTAGGGGGCATCTATTATATTTAAAAATGACACATCTCTACCTGTGACCACTTTCCCATGATTCTGTCGCATGTCGACACTTCCATGACGACACTTCATGAAAAGTCACTGAATGTCACTGAAAAAACACCTAACTTGGAGGACATATATCTTGAGTTATATAACTCCATTTGACCTCATCTTTGCACTGTTATAAAGGTATTTCAGTTAGCTAAAACTTTCCAGAAGACACCAAAATCTGAAAATGCCCAGAAATAGCCCTAAAATGAGTTTTTTTGTCTATACACGACTTTCCCTTAAGGAAACCCGCGTACGTACGCGACTTGATCTCTATAAAAACTGCGTACATACGTGAGTTTCTATATGTACACGAATTTCTATATTGCAAACTCATGTGTATTCCTCATGTATGCAACTGTTGTTTCTGCAACCCGCGTACGCCTCTTAAAAATGTCAAAAAACACGTCTTTTGAAATTCGGGTAGTTTGGGTAGTTATGCAACTGACTCCTTCAGTTGTAACTACTTTGTCTTCGCCCTTAAATCTTCCTTAAGAATATAAATAGATGTATGGAGGTCCATGAGAGGGGACTTGAATCTTTGCATTGTTATGTTGGAGGATTTGGAGCTCTCTTTGCCCACACCTTTCCCCCGGCGATCATCCCCTTGTGTTGCAGAGCTTGGAGGCTGAGTTCCTTGGAGAAGAGAAGCAGCAGAACCAGATCAAGGTTTCGTAAGGTGCCAAACTTGAAGATAAGGTATACTTGTACTTGTTTTCAAGATTAATAAATATGTGATGTCCTTCTTCTTCCCAAATCATTGTTCAATGTGTGATTCAATCTCTGTTTATGATCATATTATGATGTTAATCAGATTATTATTTCAGGTTTATTTGATTATCATTGCTTTATATGTGGTCATATTGGTTTGAGGAAGGTATAACTTGTTTTGCAGGTCTCTCGGGGAAGTGGAGCAAGAGAAGGGCTAGAGAAATATTGGACCAGCCTTTAGTTAATCAGGTGTGGACCTTTCTTATCTCTAAATCTTGCTTATATATACTTGCAGAACTATATGCATCCACCTTTCAAACCCAGTATGTTGATGGCCTCTTAAACCCTAGCCATATGATACTTTCCTTTACAACAGTTGCCTCTAAGAGAACCCTGCATCAAAAACATACTAAAAATTACCTAACGAAACCAAAAAGGTAGAAAATTACAATTACATCCTAATAAAAAATCCTATAGATGTTAAAATAATTAATAAAAGATTGGTTAAATTGTTGCATGTACCACAACCATACTAACCATGTTTGTATCTACACGATTCAAATTGTAATTAATAAGCAGTTCTTCACTGGTAGATATTCATTTAATTGCACATAAAAAGACACGGTTTCCTTCACGCGACTCGAATATGCAGTTGGGTTGCTTAAGTGTAGACCCCGATTGTGTACTATTTATAAACCCCGCAATATTACCAGTTGTTTTTTGCCTTGCATCCATGTACAACGTTGCTCCCTTATTTTGAGCTTTCTCTTTCAGTTGTATATAATTCATTGACAACCCATATCTACGCATACTTCATGTATATTGGACCAAGCACATCCAATCACTGTAGTGGTAAGAGGGTCCAACATACTCTATCAATTTTGTACATCTGCCATATCCAACCTTTATGTCATCCATGCAAAACAACCCCAATCCATGCAATGACGACGGTGCAATTCTATATATCCTCTCATTCACACAAAAATCAGTGTTTACTTGAGGAAGGTCCCTAGGAACCCATTGTTTCACTAGGTGTTTGTACCTGAAGGGCACCTCGATGTCTCCCACTGTCTCATCATCATAGGAACATGACCCCCCTCCTTTGCAAAAAAATTCCATGCATTTATTGAATTTTCTTCTGACCTTGTGACATCTAGTTGATATATCCCTTTTAGACCTACTGGATTTCTCACTTTCCTCTAGCCTTCCCAAAATCCCCTCACTGGAGGAAGACGGGTCTGACAAATACCTGTTTGGTTCTACCTGCACCATGGCTAGGAAAAAAATTGGAAAAAACATAGCAAAATAACAACAAAAAACTTGGAAACACTTATAAGCAAAAAACTTGTAAAAGTTTCCTACTTCCTAAAGAAAAATCTTGTCAAGAATGAGTTTGGGTAATAGGTGTGGGAATTTGGTAGCCCTAAAAGTTCTAATGTATGCCCCTCTTTTAGTTACATACAAGTCTCCATTCTCACTTATTGTTTGCATTGCCTTTTCCTAGCATGTATTGCATGGGTTCACAAAATATCATGTTATACATGGGCACTATGATATGCTCACAAATATTTCCTTGAAAGAACATATCTTCCCATTCATTTACATTTACTTCAGATAGAAGTGATACATAGTTGTTATATTGGTCACTTCCCTCAAAAAAAATCTTTGACATGAGTTCCTTTTTCAAGGAATCTTGGTTAATATCTTCTTCCAAACGTCTAGGTCACTTCTTCACTCTACATTGGCCTGATTATTCAATTTCTTGGCCACTCTGCTCTCCTTCCTCTACAGTCGTTGTTGTTGTAAACCTTGATTTTGATGGTTGTAAGTGGTTTTTAGTTTTCCCATGAATGTTGTTGTGATGTTGTAGATGATTATCCATTTTACCTAAAAGTTCCCAGATCTCATGTAGGACCCTTTAAGAGTCATAATAACAAGTATTGTTAGAGGATGTTATTCAACAAATGATATACACCAAAACCATACTTATCGGTTAATATTTGTGTAGGGATGTTTTTCTCTCTCCTGTAATTTATCATACTAATGGGTTTATGACTATCATGTCAATGCCTTATTTGCATAGTGGCAATCCTACAACACTACACTATACTATCTTATGACTAACTCATGAATCTTCCCATGGTTATTAAATATCCATCTATAAGCCACTATTTTGGTTTCAACATTGCTCCCATTCAAGAAGAAAAAAGTGGACATGACTTCTCTCCCTACATTAAGTCCGCATGCACATAATTACTAGCTTTGGTACTTCCTAACTTTTCACTCTTCTTTTTGACAACAAAAGTGAAACATGAAACAATATCCTTGCTTTCAAGATCTTGCACAACTGATGGCTTTGATCGAATTGTATAAGTACTTTGTTCCCAAAGTAAATATTTTTAGACCTACGAACAAAGGGGAGAGAGATGAATGGTTGAAGGACTCCAATGGAGGATGAATTGATTCCCTTTTCTGCCTACCCAAAGGTCCTTTTATAATGGAGATTATCCCTAACTTCTCATTTATTTGTAGTCTTCTATTTTTCACCCATACTGCTCAAAGCAACACAGTTTTATGCCGATCTAGTATGTATCTTCATGTCACAAGTTATGCCTTGAAGATGAATATGGAACCCTAGAAGGTAATGTTGATTTGGAAATATTATTTTACAATTTTCCATCCCATCTTTAATACAATTGTGGATAGTGATTTATGGTATAACATTAACATATTAATTTTCAACCCTAAGGCAACGCTGACTTGAACAGAGTTGGGAGATTTCAAATAAGTAGCACCAAAATAATGGAATAAATCAGACTAGCTGCTGCAGGCATTCTTGGAGGCACATTTCCCAGTGGTAACCTACAGCAATAATATATATATATATATATATGATACATGGTGGTGAAGAGCTAACATTTCTAGATCTGCTACTTGGCACATTCAAGAATCAAAACAATGTTTTAAATACATTTATATCAATCTATAATCTTTGTTGATTTATTCCTTTTTAGCTTGTCATGATGATGCTTGTTTTCCCATATTAATTTTCAACCCTAAGGCAATGCTAACTTGTTTTCCCATATTAATCTTCAACCCTAAGGAAATCCCATAGTAGAAAGAACCATAAAAGACTATTCCGCAAAAATCAGAAGGCTCTTAAACTAAATGTATCATGACTTCCTCAATGATTTGATGAATCCTTTGAAATTGTATTCTAAATACAGTGAGACAAGCCTCAAAACACTTACCTAAAGAGATTGTTTCCTTTTCTCTTTATCATTAATTGCTAATATGTGTTTCAAGTGATGCTAATTTTGTTCATCCTGTGATATTCTCTTGTCAATTTCCTAATAGGGTGGCATTAAATGGCTTGCATTCTACTTTGATCAATCTGACAAAGTCTTTTTCTCTAACCAATCATATTAAAATTGAATGGATTTTGGACCTTTCCTTTCTTTCCACTTGGAGAAAAATTAGAAAATGATTTGGTTCACCTCCAACTTCGACCCAAGTTCTTATCCTTTTGTGATCACTCGTCAAGGAGGCATAAATTAACCTAATGTTGTCAAGAAGAACACCATCGACTTCTTTATCACTAGATTATATGCTCTATGTTTCAAGTGACACTAATGCTTGTTGATCTTTTATTATTCTCTCATCATTTGTGTAAGATATTGTTGTCATTTTACAAACTTGAGGTTTGAAACAAATTGTAGTCTTATAGACTCTTTGAGAGGCATCAATTGGTTTTTTTTGAGATTATTAAGCATATATAGAAGACTTCAAGAAGAGAAGCTCAAATTTGTCCTTATCTAATCCATCCTCAAATAGGTTGAGGTTTGCTTCTTCAACACCACATATAGGTTCACTATAATTGTCTAGGGATAAATGAAACCTTTTTAATCTTCAACAGTCTCTACCAACATAAAAGTCTATTACATGTACTAGGAGCTTCAGTCAAATCAAGAGAAATCTTCTACAAACATATGAAGAACCATTTGATTTTGTAAACCAAGGCAATGGGAAAAGGGCAAGGAAACATCAAATATCACTCACACTAAGGAATAATTCTGAAGATGACCAACTGTCTAAACCACAAAAGTCATATTCTGGTGTTAAATGTAAGAGGGGCAAACAAAAATCAGACACAGTGAATTTTGAGATAAAATGTTCAAATAAAAAATGGAGGACATAAAAATACCTAATACTTTCTTCAAGACCCAAAGCATAAACCATAAGATTCATGTTGTCCATTAATGGCCAAGTATTACCTAACCCAATTTCCAATGAACTAAGCACCTCACAGTCGAATCAGGATATTGGGCCAAGTTTATTGCACAATCCATAAATAATTTGAGGTACATGAAAAATGTGTATTCCCAAGGCTTTCTATATTATGAATTTGAAGAATAGAAGTTACATAAATGGCATCAAATAAATTTCAAAGGACAAGGGGAAGAACCCTAAATTAAGTGGTGTTGAAAATCGAAATGGTCATTTTGTTGGATTAACATCTTCAACAAAATTTAGGAGTACAACCATCAATCCGACCTACCTTCTTTCATCATAAAAGAATCAATCTGACCTACCTTTTTTTCGCTATTGAAACAAGGTAGCCATTCTTTGTGACAGGGTTGAAGGTGGATGTTCAGTGTTGTGTTGCTGCTACAACTTTTCTCCCCAAATATCTTAAATTTTGGGCCCCTCCTCATAGCTGAATATCGCTTCAGGCTGTTTCATCATTGATGTTTCTTCGATCATGCTTTAAGTCTGGATGTTTTTGAACGATTTACATACAACCTGTTCCCAGAATTTGTCTGTGCTTGATTTGTTGCAGCGGGTCGCATAGTTGGGTTTAGTTTTGTCAATTGTCTTTGATGGGCCGTAGTTTTGAAAATGAAATGGACTGCTGTTGAATTTTAAAGGCTTTCAAACACTTATTTGTTTCTATTAAATCGGCTACTTTTGTTCTTTTTCCCTCCGCCGTTGCGGCTCCCAGAGCGGTTTAGCGTCCGAAGTCCAAATAGGTCCGACGTCCGATTCGTATTTGGTCTTCAATTGCTTGCCCATAGATTTTACCTTTCTGTCGTTGCACCTGGGAGATACTTTTAGCTTCTGATTCGAATTTATTCCGACGTCCGACTAAGCCCTTTCTCGCCCGCGTTTCGCTTATGCATAGCTTCTGTCTTCAGTCCTTGTCTCATCCGCCATTGCGGATGGAAAATCCGTTTAGCCTTTGATGTAGCTTCTCTCTGATGTCAGATTAATAACTTTTCCCGCCTGCAAAGTGGTCCACCCTTCCGACGTTAGTATTGTTTGAGCCGCCAGTAAGTTTCCCGCCGACGGTAATATTCGTCAAGCCTGTGAGAGGATGAGGTTGTGTGGTCATCATTTGTAAGACGACAATGGTGCACCCAGTCTTCTTTGTGAATTACCCGTTTCAATAGTATAATATGATTCTTTGTTTTGTAACGCAAATCCAATGAATGATGCATTTTGGTTTATGTGCATATGGACCTAATGGATTCGTGGGACTACGGTGGCACGAAGGTGTAGCTGAGAATTTCGGCGCGGATCGAACCAAGGCCAGAAGGGCAAGCGAAAGAAAAGACAACATGAATGGCAATGAAGAGATGGAACCAAAAAGATCTGTCAGTTACTCAATAGTTCGTAGAAGAATCTGAAGCGTTGGGGAACTGAAGGATCAGACGTTTGGAGGGCAGCCCAAGGAGTCTGCTGTGGTAGTTTAAATATTGTAAAGATAGGATAGAGAAGGGGCTTTTTTCCCCTGGAAAAATTTGCAAACCGTTTTCTTGTAAGAGGAACTACTTCGTTTTACAATCAGAAACTGCAACTTTTTTCCTGCTGGAGAGAGCAAAATGTGGAATGTATCATTGCAACAAATGAATAATGTTGAAGAGGAACTATTTCATTTTCAAATGTGTTTCATTTACTACGAGAGTGTTTCACTTCTTGAACCTATGTTATTGTTGAATGTTCTTCAGTATATTTTATGATGTTTTCCACTATGAGTAATAAGTGTTGTTCATAAAACGATTGGTCATCTGGTTGTTTAAATATCTGTAATTGTTCATGTGTCTGGAATGAAGTTTCAGCTATCTATAACTCTTCATAATGTACGTACAAAATGTATTACTCACCAATGAATGATAACTCTGCTCCCTAGGGATAGTTTAGGTAGTTAGTTTATTTTTGTGTTGTATGCGATTTAGGTGCTTGTGAACCTTAAGACGAGAGGTAAGAACTTGCGCATCACATTGTGACTGTTCCTTGCATCTTTATCACCATGAATTGCTAATTAGGCACTTGCATTTCATAATTTAAGTCAAAATACAAAAAATCAGTGGACCGGGCCGCAACCGGTGAACCCTTTGTTTGTTACTTTGACCTACGGTAGCCGGACCGCAAACCCGACGGATTCCCTATACCAAACAGTCAACGGGATAGTTGGGAACGTTGATTGGGGAGAATCCCTTACTGTTGTTTCCTGTGAATTTTGGGGCCCCAACAGTTATGGTGCTAGAAGGAGGGCCGCCAGTGTATGGCTGGCCGAGGAAACCCGTTTTTCCAAGATTATTCCACCGGTATCAGTCCTGAAAGCAGTGGATTTCATAATCCAATTCCGGAAGAAAGAGAACATCTATATTCTGTTGACAACGAAATTGTTAATGATCTGAGAAGACACACCAGGGCATATGTAAAAAATATTGGGGGGTTTCCAGTCATCCATGAATTTCCCAGAAGAGAGTATAAAAGGAAAGATCATCCTGTAGCGAAAGAATTAGTGTTGGTTGGAGACTAGGAAGAGCTTGTAGAAAAATCCTTATAGGAGGTTGTGCTACCTTTGGATCAAGAAGGCCCAGAAACCCCTCACAGTTCTCCTGTTCATACTCCCGTTGCTTCACCTCCTCACTCCCCACCTAGAATCATGGCCAGAGTAAATGCTAATCCACCACCTAACCCACCAAATCCACCACCTATGTGGAGAGCCAGATCACCATTAAACCTTACACCTCCCTTACATGACCTACCTCAAGCCTTTGACAAGATGTTGCCCAAGTTTGATCCCAATGAGAAAATACTAGTAGATGATCACCTACAAAGCTTTTACTTAGCAATTGAGGGATTAAGGGCCGGGGAACATGAAGACGTGGTATGCAGACTGTTCCCGCATACCCTTAAAGGAGCTGCAGCGTCATGGTACTTTGGATTTCCTGCTAACTCTATCCCTGATTGGGATACCTTCGAAAGAATTTTCATAAGTAAGTATGCAACTCAGAAAACTCATGCAGCTCTCATGAAAGGGTTGTGCATGTTGAATAAAGAAAGAAAAGAAAAGGTGCACAGTTTCACTCAAAGGTTTGCAGCATATCTCAAGAACTTCTCTGAAACAGATAAGCCTTCAGACAAAGTTCTTATTGAATACTATACTTCAGCTTTAGGCCCTGATTTGGCCATGTTTGCCAAAGGTAGGGCCAAACCTACCTTAACGAAAACTTATGAAGAAGCAGAAGTGGTGGAAGTTGAAAGAGAGAGCATTGAAGACTATCCAGAACAGCCTAGAGAGAAAGGTGCAGGAAGAAAAGCCTTATTGTTTACTAAGCCTAAGGAAGAAAAGTCTCCAGATTTGGAAAATATGGCCAAAATGATGCAGAAGCTTTCCAATAAAATCATAGATATGGAGAAAGAAAAGGAAGCACAAAAGTTTTAAAAAGCCATATTATAAGAAAAGAGAGGATAACCATCAGTCTCAAACTCCTCCTCACAATACTGCATCTATGAATTTAACAGAGGTAGGCTTGGACAATTTTTGCACTTTCCATCAACAACCACATTCTGAAAAGAATTGTCCTCAATGGATTAATTCGATAATGTTGGTCATGAATCAACTGTTAGATTCTAGATTGATAGAAGAAGGAGATGAAGAAAGAAAAGATAATTCTTCTTCTACTTCTACTAAAGAACCAGAAGAGGAAACCATGGCTTTATGGAATTCTGTCTCGTTGTTTGATGCTGAAGAGGAAAAGACTCAGGGGTGCAAAGACGTGATGGAAACCAATGTCGCCACAAGGAGCCAAGGGACGGTTAAGGAAGACAGTCTTATACTCCCAAAGATTAAGAGGCTGCAGAGAAACGTTAAGAAGAAATTTCAAGACAAATCGTTCGCTGATAAAATTCCAAAATTCACTGTCACCAGCCAAGACCCTAGGCAGAGTGACGTATAGGCCAAGCCCAGTGAAGAAAATGCTGTAAAACCCCATCCCATTGAGTAGCCGATGGATTATGACATTGTGGAGGATTTAAAGAAGGTAAAAGCGAATGTTCCACTATTTGAAATGTGTAAAGTGCTGCAACAAAAAGAAATACTATTGAAAGCACTCGAAGCATCGGATGAGAAGCTGCCCGCCAACAATCAACCTCAGGAAAAAGAAGAGATTGGAGAAACCAGCGTTGGAGGTAAGTCTAAAAGAAAACATCCACCTTTCCTCCTCACATTTGAAATATTCAATCATAATGTACATAATTGCTTGGTAGACTCAAGGGCGTCGGTAAATGTTATGCCTATATCAGTCTGTAAACAGATAAATGGGAAGCCTAAGCCATCCACGTGGAGGGTGGTACAATTGGACAGAACAGATGTAAAGGTGATTGGTGAGCTGGAAGATGTCCTAGTCCGTCTGGCATCTAATGAAAAAGTTTGCCAAGTTATTAACATCGTGGTGGCTGATATACCAGATGCTTATGGTCTTGTCTTAAGCAGAGATTGGTCGGCCAAATTAAATGGATATTTCGCTTCATATTGGTCCCATCTTTGGTTTCCATACAAAGGGAGTCCAAACCAAATTAATATTCTAAGAGAGCCTCACATGAAGTACAATGTTACTCAACTGGAGGAGAAGAATGTGCCAGTGGACTCTGTATTGGGAAATTATTTTATTGAGTTGGAACTAGGGAATTATCAAGAGGAAGAAGCCAGCAACACTTCTAACACCCAGCCTAACCTCCTTCGATTTTTGCAGGCTGATGAGATTGACTGTAATATAGTAAGCTTAGCAGTAGGAATAGATTCACCTTCAGTAGTTAGTGATTTTTGGATTTTGTTTTTTGATGGCTCAAAGACATTAGAGTGGTCAGGGGCTGGCTGTGTCCTGATCGATCCCTAGGAGAATAAACATTTCCTTTCATGTATATTAGAGTTTGAGTGTACTAATAATACAGCTGAGTACGAAGCACTGGTGCAGGGCTTAAAGAAATCAATTGAATTAAAGGTAAGTAATTTAAAATTTTTTGGAGATTCTGAAATTATTGTAAAATAGATCCGAAATCAAATACATTGTGTTTCTCCTCACTTGAAAGCTTACCAGAATGAGGTACGGGATTTGCTTAAATGTTTTGATGCATTCAACGTTATTTCAATTCCAAGAATTAAAAATGCAGCAGCTGACTTATTAGCCACTTCGGCAGCTAGGCTTGTACCCACTAATAATCGGTGTTCTGTTGAATTACTTTTCAGGCCCTCTGTACCTGATATGATTACGAACCTACGAGTGTTCGATGATGACCGGCAGATCATAGAATGTTTAACAAATGACGAGGTCTTTAAAGGATCCATTATAGATGATGAGGAACATCAAGCCGAGATGAAATATGACAATTTCATTCCTAAAGGAGTCAAAACGTTGGAAAAAATGTTCGATTTAAATGAAAATTTTAGAAGACCAGCCAACGTAAAGACCCACAGCTCATCGCTACAGTTTGAGCTGATAAATTTGGGGACTGAAACTGCTCCTAAGTTCGTGAATCTCGGCAAATGTTGTTCGCCAATAGAAAGAGACAAATTCATCAGTCTTTTTAAACAATATAAAGATGTTTTCGCATGGACGTACGAAGATTTGGAAACGTATGACACCAGCATCATCAAGCATGTCGTTCCCATCAAAGCAGGCATCAAGACATATCAACAACCTTTGAGAAAAATGCATCCGAAATTGGAACCGCTGATTCAAAGTGAAGTGAAGAAGTTATTGGATACAAGAATCATCTTCAAAGTCAGACACTCTGAGTGGGTATCAAATCTGGTACAAGTAAGGAAAAATTCTGGAGAAATCAGACTCTGCGTGGATTTCAGGAACTTAAACCATGCATCAGATAAAGATAACTATCTTGTGCCACCCATGGAGTAGCTGCGATAGATGGTTTCAGGTTCTGAACTGTTTTCATTATTAGATGGTTTCTCTGGCTACAATCAAGTATTAGTAGCCGAAGAAGACAGATTAAAGACAACGTTCAGAACTAAATGGGGAACCTTTTCCTATAGAAGGATGCCTTTTGGGCTGATTAATGCTGGAGCGACATTTCATAGGGATATGGACATAGCTTTCCACGGATTGATTGGACGAAGTGCTGTAGTGTACCTTGATGACACTACAATATTCTCAAAGAAAAGAGAAGAGCACGTGTTTCACTTGAAGCAATTTTTTGAACGATGGCGGAAATATGGCATCTCCCTCAATCCTAAGAAATGTGTGTTCGCTGTCACAGAAGGCAAGTTGTTGGGTCACATAGTTTCGAAGAAAGGAATCTCTATAGATCCAGAAAGAATCAAGTCCATTGAACAAATTCCCTTGCCCCACAATAAGAAAGGGATGCAGTCTTTTATGGGAACTATAAACTTCGTGCGAAGATTTGTCCCTGATTTTGCTCAGATTGTTAATCCACTGCAGCAGCTGGTGAAACAAAATGTACAATTTAAGTGGGCTGAAATTGAAAAGAATGCTTTCAGTAAAATCAAGACTGTTGTTGCACATGCGCCCTCCCTGAAAAGTCCATACTTTGATAAAGACTTTATTCTGTATACATTTGCATCCGATGATTCCTTGGCAGCTGTGCTCACCCAAAAGGAAGAAGGGGGGGATGAATTCCCAATCTCCTTTATGAGTACTGGTCTACAAGGGGCTGAATTAAACTACCCAGCCATTGATAAGCAAGCTTACGCAATATTTAAGGCAGTGAAGCAATTCAGGCCTTATATATTAAAAAATAGAACCAAGGTAATAGTCCCCTACCCAGCTGTAAGATCCCTTCTCATACAGAAGGAGTTAGGAGAAAGAAGGGGCAACTGGGTAAAAGCTCTTCAAGAATACGACCTTGAATTCAAACCAGCCTCTATAGTTAAATGACAAGGATTGTGCAAGCTGATGACTGAAAGTGGGAACAATGAAGAGCAGGCATGGGAGGATGAGGCCGAATTACATGTAATGGATGTATGTCCTTTGTTTACAACTCCCGAGTCT
This sequence comes from Pseudotsuga menziesii, assembly GCA_001517045.1. Lineage (NCBI taxonomy): Eukaryota > Viridiplantae > Streptophyta > Pinopsida > Pinales > Pinaceae > Pseudotsuga > Pseudotsuga menziesii. Next base: position 46,290 of record LPNX010698141.1, read on the forward strand.
TGGTATAGAGACCTTGTGCATTACCTGCAGTCAGGGTTGTTTCCAGAACATTGGAATTCCAAGCAAAGAAGAGCGCTGCGTCTTAAATCGGCCTCCTATCAACTTGTTGAAGGAGTATTATTCAGAAGGAATTATGATGGGGTTCTCCTCAGATGCTTAGAAAAGGAAGATGTGAAGAAAGTAATGTCAGAATTACATGACGGTCCTGCTGGGGGACATTATTCAGGAGACACTACAGCCCACAAAATCCTCAGAGCCGGTTACTATTGGCCTACACTCTTCAAGGATGCACATGCACATGTCAGAAGGTGTGATATTTGCCAAAGGTGTAGTGGGAGACAGCCTAAAGCAGCAGCACCTCTGAAGCCTGTGATGATTACAGAACCATTCGAGCAATGGGGACTGGATATTGTTGGAGAAATTAAACCAAATTCCTCTCTGCAGCACAAGTACATTCTAATCGCTACGGGTTATTTCACTCGCTGGGTCGAATCTATTCCGCTGCACAAGATAAATGAAGACGAAGTCATCAGCTTCCTACAAGACCACATCATGACCAGGTTTGGAGTTCCAGTTTCGCTAGTTTTTGATAATGCCAAGTACTTTTCATCAATTAAATTGACTGCTTTTGCTCATGATAAAGGGATAAAATTGCATTAGTCTGCTAATTACTATCCACAAGGAAATGGCCTGGCTGAATCCTTTAACAAAAATTTGATTAGAATTTTAAAGAAGACTGTGGTAGAAAACCAGAGGAGTTGGAACTCAGCATTACCAAATGCCCTTTAGGCTGATAGAGTCACCCCCAAGTCTACGATTGGAGTGTCTCCATATACCCTCATCTACGGTAGAGAAGCCATCCTTCCTCCCAATATCATGCTACCATATTCCATACTAGCTCAAGAGTCTAGGGGGTCGGATGATGAAGTTTTACAAATAAGAATATATAATCTCTTGAAAGCAGAGGAGGATAGATCTAAAGCCAAAGAACGCTTTAAGAAACAACAAGAGTCAGTTAAGAGATGGTTTGACAAGCATAAAGCTGGGACAAAAGACTTTGAAGTAGGAGACTTAGTCCTCAAATGGGACCACCCCCATGATGAGAAAGGAAAGCATACCAAATTCCAGCAGTTGTGGGTAGGCCCTTTTCAGATTTCAGCCAAGCTTGGTCCTTCTACTTACAAGTTGCAAGATCTGTAGGGGTGGGAGGAGAACCTACCAGTAAATGGTTTTGTTCTCAAGCCTTATTTTTCCTGAGTTTGTTTGATTTCTTCTGTCTTGTATATAAATAATTCATCTGGCTGTATTTAGAGTCATTTTCAGTTTGTTTAGTTGGATTGTCTTGATTTCAATAAAGGGGACGAACCCGCGGTTGCATGGGGAACATCAAATTTTTTGGGAGTGATGAACATTTTAGTGATCAGACTGTGGGTTGCTATTTATATAAAAGAATTTCTTCCATTTTAGTCGTTTTCTTGAATATTTCTATGTGCATTGAAGTCCTGCTTAATCCCTGTGTAATAAGCCAGACTCAAAGAGTTCGAAATACTATGTTAAGGCTCCATCCACTTCACATTTAAATTGTTCTAAGGGGCAGCAGCGGAGGACCCATGGAAAAGAGCAGGGTAAATAGTATATTAATATAAATTATACCATGCCAAGAAACGAATGCCAAAAGGCAAATAAGAGTCAAAAAATCCTCTGAAAACATCATACATTAAAGCAAATACTGAATCATAAGTACTAAATTGCCGAAAGATCCTCTTCGTCCGTGTGCTGAAGCCTAAAGTACACCACTCACACAAAAGGACAATATGGGATAGAGGATCCTGAATTAAAATTCAGTAAGAAAGGCATGCAGGAGGACTCATTTAAAAGGGACAAAAGTCCAAAAGCACAAAAGTGCTAAAATGGCATGGGAATGAGGAACAAACGAATATTGTATGTTTACCATATGCTACAATCCTATGGTGTCCAAAGCTATCAGCCACCTGAATACAAAGGTAATACTGAAACTCATCTTCTGGCCTCGACAGAGTTATCTGGACTTGAAAATCGTGGTTTCCACTTTCCCAAATTGGACTATTATCAATGACTGAAGGTACACACTTCTGGCATTCGAGAAATCCAAATAGCTGGAAGAATTCAAAAGGATGAATTTGTTGTTAAATAGTCTGTCACTCAAATATTAATTACCCAGAGATCTAGGTTCACCAGCTAATCGCCATTTGTTGCTGCTACAACTTTTCTCCCCAAATCTCTTAAATTTTGGGCCCCTCCTCATAGCTGAATATCACTTCAGGTTGTTTCATCCTTGATTTTTCTTCGGTCATGCTTTAAGTCTGGATGTTTTTGAACGATTTACATACAGCCTGTTCCCAGAATTTGTCTGTGCTTGATTTGTTGCAGCGGGTCGCATAGTTGGGTTTAGTTTTGTCAATTATCTTTGATGGGCCGTCATTTTGAAAATGAAATGGACTGCTGTTGAATTTTAAAGGCTTTCAAACACTTATTTGTTTCTGTTAAATCGACTGCTTTTGTTCTTTTTCCCTCCACTGTTGCGGCTCCCAGAGTGGTTTAGCATCCGAAGTCCAAATAGCTCCGACATCCGATTCGTATTTGGTCTTCAATCGCTTGCCCATAGCTTTTACCTTTCTGCCGTTGCAGCTGGGAGATCCTTTTATCTTCCGATTCGAATATCTTCCGACGTCCGACTAAGCCCTTTCCCGCTCGCGTTTCTCTTATCCATAGATTCTGTCTTCAGTCCTTGTCTCATTCGCCGTTGCGGATGGAAAAGTCATTTAGCCTTCGATGTAGCTTCTCTCCAATGTCCGATTAATAACTTTTCCCACCTGCAAGGTGGTCCACCCTTCCGACGTTAGTATTGTTTGAGCCTCTAGTAAGTTTCCCGTCGACGGTAATATTTGTCAAGCCTGTGAGAGGATGAGGTAGTGTGGTCAGCATTTGTAAGATGACAATGGTGCACCCAGTCTTCTTCGTGAATTAGCCGTTTCAATAGTATAATATGATTCTTTGTTTTGTAACACAAATCCAATGAATGATGCATTCCAGTTTATGTGCAGATGGACCTAAGGGATTCGTGGGACTACGGTGGCGCGAAGGTGTAGCTGAGCATTTCGGCGCGGATCGAACCGAGGCCAGAAGGACAAGCGAAAGAAAAGACAACATGAATGGCAACGAAGAGATGGAACCAAAAAGATCTGTCAGTTACTCAATAGTTTGTAGAAGAATCTGAAGCATTGGGGAACTGAAGGATCAGATGTTTGAAGGGCAGCCCAAGGAGTTTGCTGTGGTAGTTTAAATATTGTAAAGATAGGATAGAGAAGCGGATTTTTTCCCCTGGAAAAATTTGCAAACCGTTTGCTTGTAAGAGGAACTACTTCGTTTTACAATCAGAAACTGCAACTTTTTGCCTGCTGGAGAGAGAGAAGTGTGGAATGTATGAATGTGACAAATGAATAATGTTGAAGAGGAACTATTTCGTTTTCAGTTGTGTTTCATTTACTGCGAGAGTGTTTGACTTCTTGAACCTATGTTCTTGTTGAATGTTCTTCAGTATATTTTATTATGTTTTCCACTGTGAGTAATAAGTGTTGTTCATAAAACGATTGGTTATCTAGTTGTTTAAATATCTGTAATTGTTCATGTGTCTGGAATGAAGTTTCAGCTATTTGTAACTCTTCATAATGCACGTACAAAATGTATTACTCACCAATGAATGATAACTCTGCTCCCTAGGGATAGTTTAGGTAGTTAGTTTATTTTTGTGTTGTATGCGATTTGGGTGCTTGTGAACCTTAAGACGAGAGGTAAGAACCTGCGCATCACATTGTGACCGTTCCTTGCATCTTTATCACCCTGCATTGTTAATTAGGCACTTGTATTTCATAATTTAAGTCAAAATACAAAAACTCGATGGACCGGGCCGCAACCGGTGAACCCTTTGTTTGTTACTTTGACCTACTGTAGCCGAACCACAAACCAGATGGATTCCCTATACCAAACAGTCAACGGGCTAGTTGGGAAAGTTGATTGGGGAGAATCCCTTACTGTTGCTTCCTGCGAATTTCGGGGACCCAACATGTTGTTGACAGTATCTTGAGATACATCAATGATCTGACCTATATGAGTTATATTGCTGAAGGACTGACTTGATTAGGGTAGCCTCCAATTGCTGCTCATCACCTTACATGCAGGTTCATAATTATATACAACTCCAATTTTCCTAAATGTGCACAGTAGTTCCTTTTTTATGCCTAGGGTTCCTTCTCCACGGTTGCAACAAACCCGGGATTGATGTTATTTATGCTGAGATTGTACTGAATTTTTTTTTTTGTGGTTTGTTGAGAATTAATTTGAGGCAGTGACTTAGGGAAGAGGGTGGATGGACTGTCCATACACACCTGAAATGCTTAATCATTTCCCAGTATTAAAAGTGCTCAGGGTGAAGTTTTACTTCTGTCTTATGATTTTTATTGCTGCCTAGAATTATCATTAACATGTTGTTATCCATTTAAAAGAGTGAAAAATTATCTCTGAAAAGGTCCACGGAATTATGTATATTAGGATTCAACTTAACGGTGAAATCCACAAGTCCAGGAAAATCTTCTAGTACATATCCTTTATAGTAATGGACAAATATTGATGTTAGTTCTTGGAGATCCTGTAGAGTGGATGTTTTAACCTCTTCACTGCTACTCTGTAGTGCATAACCCAGCACTTGAAAGAACCACCCTGTTGTATATGATATCCATTTGATTTGATGCATAGCTCAGATACATATAGACATTGACATTTCATTAGAGGAAATTTGAGGTCTAAAATGGGCCTCCTAAGGAAAATAATGAAATAATAAAATAATAGTTATTAATTTTGGAGGAAGAATGAAAAAAACTACATTTTTGTTCGTATTTTCGACATATCTCCTTGTGCTTTTGCTCAAATTATAAGAGAGAGATCTCATTGGATGTACAATTTAATTCTGCATCCAACGAGTATCTACACTGCATACTTTTGACAGACCTCGCTACCCCAAAAACAATAAATACCTAAAACAATGTGATGATGATGTCATCGTCACATTTTTTAGGTATTTATTATTTTTGGGGTAGCGGGGTCTGTCAAAAATATGTCATCATCACATTGTTTTTGGGGTAGCGAGGTATATCAAAAGTATGCAGTGTGGGTACTCGTTGGATGCGGAATTAAATTCTGCATCCAACAAGCTCTCCCACTTGAAATTTGAGCAAAAACACAGGGAGATATGTCGAAAATACGAACAAAAAATTAGTTTTCTTTTATGACAAATATGTCAATTCAACAAATATGGTTGAATCATTTTATTGAAATTCTATTGGTTCTTGAATTCCAACTCACAAAATTTATTACTGGCACGTTTTCTTATAAGGCCCATTTTAAACCCCAAGTTTCCTCTAATGCTAAATGACACGAAGAAAAATCCAATCATTTTTAAACCCAATTAGATCAATTTTGGAAACCGAGTGGTTAATCGAGTTCATTCCAACATTGAGAAACCGGGTGGGGGATTCATCTCATTCAATTCATGTTTCTAATTCTTCTAAAAAAATATTGGTGCGCAATAAAGAGTGGGAACTATTTCTGAAGGTAAACCACTGCTCTATTCGAGTCGAGTATTCACATAAAACTGCTCCCTACTCCCTTGCAGCTCTGATGATGGGTGGGCTACGGTGAGCCAAGAGATAATGTTTCCCCTAGATCTCATCTATCCTAATGTAATGTGGCAATATAGGGAATCTAAAATTTTAGTTTGGAATCGATGTGGTTGTAGATTTTTTTCCACAAATACACAGCAAACATCACAGCATGCCCAAAAAACCTAAAACCTTGAACCGGTTGCATGCCCAAAAAAACCATGTCACAGAGTGCACAAAAAAATGAGGTGATGCTTATGTGTTGAGCCATGAGCTCCTAAATGCTGGATCGAACCCGTGAGCTACCGTGAAATGACAAACAGGATCTACCAGGTATCAAATTTGAAGGGCAGTTCTTAATTTCAGTTTGAAGGGTGTATATTGATATCGCCCTTCAATGATGAAAGGCTTCGAAATAAATCACATTTCAAGTGACAATAATAACTTAATCACACATTTAAAAAAAGTCAACTAATATATAGTTTTTCAATTTAATTTATGCTACTTAAAAAGCATTGGACCCAGAATCAATACAATGATAATAGTTTCAAATTATATTATTTGTTTTCAAAATGAAATAGTAAATTCAAGGTTTTTGAGTTCAGCAACCATTAAGTTCAATTTGAGTTCAAATTTTTCAAGGAAGTTGAAATGAGATTCACAGATTATGTACATTATATAATACTATGGAATACTTTTGAATTTATTAGAAAATAAAGTTTGTTTTGAGTGACAACTACAAAATCAAGGCCACGTAAAGATATAACAAGTTCCAAGTTGTTAGAAAGAATGACTAGGTAAGGGGTCGAGATCAATCCAAGCCGCGACCATAAGAGAAACACCAATGAGTTCAATAGAGAGATGCAAACCTAAGAGGAAGAAAAGACATCCTAACTTGAATGATGAACCTTAACATTAATGAGGGAAGAACCATCTACATAATGACACATCCCTATCTTGGATAAATGAAAATAAAGTCCAACACCATGATGACGAAGATGATGATGATGATGATGACTATGATGATGATATATTCATCATCGTGATCCTCATCCTCGTCATCATCATCATTTTCATCATCTTCATGATGATCATCATCATCTTGATCATCATCGTCGTCGTCGTCGTCGTCGTCGTCATCTTCATCATCGTGATCAACATCATGATGACCAACATCATCATCGTCGTCATCATCTTCATCATCATGATCAACATGATGATGACCATGACCATGACCATGGTGAATATGATGGATGGTGATGGTGGATGGTGATGGTGTTGGTGAAGATGGTAATCATCTTCATCATCACCGTCCTCACCATAATCTTCATCATCATCACCCTCTTCATGACAATGATGATGATGATGAGGGTCATGGTGATGATGATGATGTTGAGTGTCATGGTAATGGTGACAATGATGATGATGATGGTGATGGTGATGGCGATGGTGATGGTGGTCATGGTGATCATGATGATGGTGGTGGTCATGGTGGTGATCATGATGATGGTGATGATGGTGATGGTGACCATGATGGTGGTCACGGTGGTGATGATGGTGATGTGGATGGTGGATGGTGATGGTGAAGATGGTAATCATCTTCATCATCACCATCCTCACCATCATCACCATAAGCTTCATCATCATCACCCTCTTCACTGTGATTGTCATCGTCATCATCGTGATGATGATGACAATGGCGATGATGACGGTGATGATGATGATGATTACGGTGATGATGATGATGGTGATGGAAAAGATGATGATGATGATAATCATCATCATCATCATCATCAACACCGTCACCATCATCATCATAACCGTCATCATCGCCATCTTCGTCATGTTGATCATCGTAGTCTTCATCATCGTGATCAGCATGATTATGACCATGACCATGAATACGATGATGATCAACATGATGATGATGATGACAATGATGATGATGATGAGGGTCATGGTGATGATGATGATGTTGAGGGTCATGGTAATGGTGACGATGATGATGATTATGGTGATGGTGATGATGATGGTGATGGTGATGGTGATGGTGGTCATGGTGATCATGATGATGGTGATGATGGTGGTCATGGTGGTGATGATGATGATGGTGATGGTGGTGATGGTGGCCATGATGGTGACGATGGTGATCATGATATTGATGGTGGTCACAGTGGTGATGATGGTGATGTGGATGGTGATGGTGAAGATGGTGGATGGTGATGGTGGATGGTGATGGTGATGGTGAAGATGGTAATCATCTTCATCATCACCATCCTTACCATCATCACCATAATCTTCATCATCATCACCCTCTTCACCATAATCGTCATCGTCATCATCGTGATGATGATGACAATGGCGATGATGATGGTGATGATGGTGATGATGATGATGGAAAAGATGATCATCATCATCATATTCATCATCATCATCATCATCATAAACATCATCGCCGCCATATACATCATGTTGATCATCGTCGTCTTCATCATCCTGATCAACATGATGATGACCATGACCATGAATACAATGACGATCAACATGATGATGATGATGATGATGAGGGTCATGGTGATGATGATGATGTTGAGGGTCATGGTAATGGTGACGATAATGATGGTGATGGTGGTCACGATCATTATGATGATGGTTATGATGATGATGATGGGTGGTCATGGTGTTTATGATGATGATGGTGATGGTGGTGGTGGTGACCATGATGGTGATGATGGTGATCATGATATTGATGGTGGTCACGGTGGTGATGATGGTGATGTGGATGGTGATGGTGAAGATGATGGATGGTGGTGATGATGGTGAAGATGGTAATCATCTTCATCGTCACCATCCTCACCATCATCACCATAATCTTCATCATCATCACCCTCTTCACCATAATCGGCATCGTCATCATGATGATGATGATGACAATGGCGATGATGACGGTGATGATGGTGATGATGATTTAACATTTTATATTTTTTTAGGCATTCTCATTTTATTTTTTTAAATAAAGAAAATAAATCTTCAAAATGAGAAATATAATGTTAAGTCTTATTTAATGTAATTTAATTAAAAATGAAAATTCAATTCCAATTACATTAGTATGGAGCACCATGACCCAAGTTTCACTAATACCTCCCATCTAGTATGTTAAGCATCATTTTCTTCAAACACTTTTGGGAGGCTACCAAGTGGATTTGGGTAATAGTCACCCCCGTAAGTGACATAAAATCTTGTAACATGAAATGTTATATGTGATGATGATGATGAGGGTCATGGTGATGATGATGATGTTGAGCGCCATGGTGATGGTGATGCTTATGATGGTGATGCTGATGGTGATGGTGATGATGGTGATGGTGATGATGGTGGTAATGGTGGTGATGAGGGTGATGTGGATGATGATGGTCATGGTCATGGTGGTGATGATGATGATGGTGATGATGGTCATGGTGACCATGCTGGTGATGATGGTGATCATGATACTGATGGTGTTCACGGTGGTGATGATGGTGATGTGGGTGGTGATGACGATGGTGATGATAGTGATGTGGATGGTGATGGTGAATATGATGGATGGTGATGGTGAATATGGTAATCATATTCATCATTACCATCCTCACCATCATCACCATAATCTTCATCATCATCACCCTCTTCACCATAATCATCATGATGGTGACGTGGATGGTGATGGTGAAGAGCATGGATGGTGATGGTGGATGGTGATGGTGATGGTGAAGATGGTGGATGGTGATGGTGATGGTGAATATGGTGGATGGTGGATGGCGATGGTGATGGTGAAGATGGTCGTCATCTTCATCATCACCATAATATTCATCATCACCATGACCCTCTTCACCATAATCGTCATCATCATCATCATCATGTTGATCATCATCATCTTCCTCATGATGATCATGATCATCATCACCATCACCATCATCTCCATCATCACCATCATCATCGTATTCATTTTCAAATTTAACATTTTATAATTTTTTATGCATTCTCATTTTATTTTTTTAAATAAAGAAAATAAATCTTCAAGATGAGAAATATAATATTAAGTCTTAATTAATGTAATTTAATTTTTTTTTATTCCATTTTTATATAAAATACTTGGAATATAATTTTTAAAAAAATTATTTCATTTTTATATAAAAAACTTTGAATTATATTTTTAATGGAATTTAATTTTGTTTTTTTATTTGATTTTTATAATTTAATTTTTATTTTTAATTGTTTTTTTATTTGCTTTTATATGAAATGTTTTTTTGATTTTTTGTTTAGTTTAGTCCTACCTAGCGTAGTTCATCCTGACCATCTACCAGCTAGAAGGGCCGCTGCAGCCATGGAAAATCGAGAGGGCATGGACAACCGAGAGGGAGATCAGGAAAACGACCCACTAACTGCTATCTTTTCTCTATCGTCGTCAACAAGCGTTGCCGCAGAACCTTCAGTTAGAAACCCTACATTTTTCCCGTCACCGGATTCTGTCGGGGGTTTGTTCAACACAGGACCAATTTTCTCACCATCTGGGGCGGCACACATCGATTTTCTCCTCCATGGCCCAGTTTTCTCACCGTCTAGAGCGGCACACACTGATTTTCTCTTCCATATGGACCCTGATGTGTTAATACTTGATCAAACCATTGGAGAATTGGGGGATTTTTTGAATGCTCACTGGTCGGAACCACCTCCTCCACAATCAACTATCGCAGCCAGAGAAGCCATTGATGTAGAGGGTTTTCTCAACTCGGTGGAAACAGTAGCTAGCATTGACGCAAAGGTTTTTGGCATTGACGCAGAGGGTTTTGGCATTGATGCAGAGTATTTTGTCAACTCAATGGTAGTAGCAGCTACCACTGAAGAATCTCTACCAGGCTCGGGCTCAGAATCTAGTCATAGCCCATCTATAGGAACCACATAGGAGGATGAATAAAACAGAATCCCTAGGCAAAAGAGGTAGAACACGTGCCTGGCACCAACCTATGGAAACCTAGATATGGTCTGCAGTGTCAATGTGGCCATTAAGGAAGCTGAAGAAATGGCTGACAGGGTAATTGTCGAGAAGATTCGTGGCCGACACCCTACCCTTGAAGAGATTAACATATGGGTTCAAACAAATTGGGCAGACCTCTTATCATCTGTGGGAGAGGTAGGCGAATTAACAAAGGTTTGGTATACTTTCACCCTCGACAGCAAGCATGACGCCGAGCAAATATTGAATAGAAATTGGTTCTATGGGATGATACCCATTCTATTGAAGAGATGGACACCTTTGTTCAATGCCGATAGTGAACAAATGGATACAATGTCCATATGGGTATGATTACCAGGCCTACCACTAGAATTCAGGAACCCAGCATTGCTGAAGGACCTCCGTAATGCCATAGGGGCATACCTGGAAGCAGATTTCTCATACCTGCAAACCCAGAGGAGGGTTGTGGCATGAATATTGGTTTCTATCGACATAAGAACAGAGCTGAGGGAGTGCCTCAACCTCATCAAAGGCAATGTAACTCGGCAGCAACCATTGGACTATGAGGGTCTACCGTTTAGATCTCATCTATGCCAGAAAGTGGGACATCTGGCATGAAAATGTTTTGTTGCAGCATCTATAGTGATAGCATGTAAAATAAGGTACCCTAGGGATACCGATCTATAGGACAAAGGGAAGAAAGCTTCAGCACCAGGCACAAGAAACTCTGAGACTTTTCTACTACAGCACCCCCCTGAATAGTAGATAGAACTTCGTACCAAAGGAAGCGCACAACACCTCATGGGTATGTCCTCTGTTGTTTCTATAAAGGAACAGTTAAATAATTTGATTATAAATGATGTTGCACCTACACACAACTACACTTCTATGACAGTTTGTTCCCCTCCCACCCAGGAAAAACCCCCATCCAACCTTGCTTCCTTGCTTTCTCCCCCCTCCCTCTCAAAAGAGTGACATATTTCCCCCACACAGTCTTGTGCTCCCCAAACCCTGATCAACTCATCCCATAATTTTGACTCCAGTTCCCCAATCAAATTTCAACTCCATTCAAGGGACATACCAGCTTAGGAAAACCCTTTATTCTACTTGGGGGCGAACCCAATTCTCCCAACCTAGGGTAAAGGAAGAGGCAGACCCTCTTTCCTATCCTTTTCCCAGCAAAAATCACTCTGAGATCAATCAAGTGGTAAGAAGAAAAATCTTTTTGGGGAACTTAGAGCAGTGTAAACCCCTGAAGGGGATCCCAAATGAAATTCCTATCTCTCAACTGTAGGGGTCTGGAAAGTACCCAAAAAAAACTTTCCCTAAAAAGAGTGATACAGGTACAAAAAACTAATATCATTCTATTGCAGGAGGTATCTAGGGTTTTTTCCTCTATTTCAAGCAGTTTCACCTTTCTGGCCCAGAGTGCAAAAGGTCACTCTGGAGGTTTAGCAATTATATAAAACCCTACCATGTTGTGCTATCAAAACTCATGGGGAACCTCCTTTGGAATGGGGCTGGAAATTTTCTGGGAAGAAGCAAACCTACACCTCAACCTTATAAGAATCTATGGGCTTTATAATGGTTGAGTGGATTTCTGGGAGTCAGTACAAGCCTCTCAGTTTCTAGAAAAGGAGAATGTGATTATCGGGGGGGGGGACCTTAATTTCACCATTACAACCCATGATATCTGGGGTCCAAAAGCAAGAGTGGGCCCCTTGGAAGCTTTCTTCCAAAACCTGTTACAGAGCTTTAAGTTGGTGGACCTGGATCCTCAGAAGCCCAAGTCAAGTTGGACAAATAGAAGAACAGGGAAAGACCGAATTGCAAAAAGACTATATAGATTTCTAGTGGGGGAAATTTTATTGGAGTATGATCTACAGTTCAAGGAATGGGTAGACTCAGAAGGGGAGTCAGATCATCAGCCCATCTGCTTGGAAGTATCAAGAAACCCTCAAAAAATAGTCTGTCCTTTTAAAATTGGTGCATTCTGGCTTAAGCATGAGGAGGTACTTGAGCTCATAAAATCAAACTGCATCGCTTATGGAGCAGAAGCCAGATCAAATGGTGAAACACATTTTGCGCAAAATTTGGATCAAGTTAAGAAGTTGTTGAAGGAATGGGAAAAAAAAAAAGACACGGGATGAACAAGCCCTGTTAATTTTTTGAACACAAAGACGGGGAAGTCTGTGAGTTTTACCATAGACCTTTTGCAGAAGCCTTTCCTATAAGGCAGCTTGTTTGACTATTTTGGACACACATATCTACATACCTCTCTTAAACTCTTCTTTTTTCAGCTCTATTCTCCGCTCAGCAAAAGGAGCATAAGCTACAGGCCTAGCTCATTTTTGGAACTATCAAAAGGCTCAGGGGTAACATAAACAACAACATCAAAGCACTTATATCTGGCTCTTTTTTGGCATAATATCTTGGTATAGAGATGATTAGATGGTAAATTGTTTCCTTGTGGAATAGTGGCTATTACAGCATTCTAGTTGTATAAGCAGTGGTATGCATCTGCATACAATTTTGTACAGACTTATCTGGATTTTAACAAAATTTTCAGCTTTTTTTCCTATGGAAAAAAAAATACTTGGAACACAAATCAATCAAAATAAAAGGAAAGAATAAAACTAAAATGCTCAAATTAGAAATAATATTTGAATTTTTTTCAACCATTGTAATAAAATTGAAATGTCAATTTTAAGCTAGCATCTGGAAAATGTTTTTTTGTTTATTATTTTATTTTCATATAATTGAATATATAAGCCTTATTTATTTAATTGTTATCAATTGGATTAAAGGGACACATTAGTGCAGAATTCTATGACACGGTGGGCTTTCTATTGGCAATGGGTCAATGGCAGATTAGAGAACACCGTGGGGAGCTCATTCATGAATATTATCATTGTCCATTGAAGGAATGATCAGGGAAGCTCATATTACATTTTTTTCTCTATTTTTTCTAAACTTTTTATTATATAACAGGTTATATCAGCACTCTATACTTCCTAAGTGGGCTATGACAGTAATTAACTACTTCTGATATTTATTTTTGGACATATTTCAGTATGTAGCTAGAACTTGATATATCAGTTTGTTTGATATATGTGGGTAGCACGGACTGTATTTGTCCCTTATTTTGTACTATTTGTATGGAACTTTATGGTACTTTCCGAATACACAAGTAGTGTATATGCTAAATGTAAATTTTGTTCTGATGAAATTATGATGAAATTCTATTGTATAGTTGAGCTTATATAAAATGGATTTTATCAAGAGTACATCAAGCAAATATGGACAATCTACCACAATTGTTAACATTGAATAATTCCACTATTTTTACTCATCACAATTGCATTTGAATAATTCCACTAGTTTTACTCATAAAAAATACATTAAACAAATATGAACACTTTGTCCTACATTTGTTCATAATTTCATCAACATATACTCTTTGGTATGTTATGTTGTTTTAACTATTTGGGACACTAAAATCCAATCAAATTATGATGTATTTATATTGTATAATTGAGCTTCTATAAAATGGATTCTATCAAGAGTACATCAAACAAATATGGACAATCTGCCATAATTGTTAACATTGAATAATTTGTCTATTTTTACTCATCAAAATTGCATTTGAATAATTCCACTAGTTTTACTCATCAAAAATACATTCAACAAATATGAACACTTTGTCCTACATTTGTTCAATGAGAATAATTTGATTGGTTTTTATTATGTCCCAAATACTTAAAACAACATAACATACCAAAGAGTATACATAATGTGCAACAAATGTAAACTTATGGTACAACTTCAAGATAGATAATTCAAATAAGTTATACAATAACTACTTGAAGAATAAAACATTCAAATATTCCAATACATTCCTATATCCAAATCACATGTTTCCCTCATGAGTAATTATATGACGTATAAGCATGTATTCATTGTTTCCCAAGAGAGTAATTATATGACTTGTATGATTATGTGTTCATTCTTTACACATGTAGATCCTTAATTTGGTCCAACAATCTTACATATACATTTTATTGCATAAATGTGCATGTTGGGGTGATATAATATATATTAACTCTATTTGTGCCCCTCTTGGGTCATAACAAAGTACTTTTCTCTTGAAGCTTTTCCCTCGATGTATTTGGAACATTAAGTGAATCAACGAAACATATGTAGATCACCTGATAAAACATGGATAACCAAAAGGATTATGTATATAAGGCCATCGATCACATCAAAATGCCATTTCTTGTCTCTTAAATATGAACATGAATCTTAACGCTATCTGTAACAAGTTCCATTGGAGGAGTCAAATAGTAATAGTGAAAATTAAACACTAAAATTATAGCAATAACTGTTTTTAATGTATTCTTCCTTACCATTCATTGATCTCATCTCTGTTTCGAGAATAATTTAATATTCTCTACTAAATAGGACCAACCACATGAAGGTGGAAGCTCTTATGGCCCCTTTCTCCCCTCACATCACTCTCAATTCCCAAACCCAATGCATGCACTTGCAAATAACAATTTAATGCAAATTATTTCACTCAAAACTAACAGAAGCTTCCATTAAATCATTCATTAAACAATTCATTAAACCATTCAATCATTCAACAACTGAAAAAACATCCAAAGAATATGTTAGTGATGATGATGATGATGATAGTGATAGTGACGATGATGATCAACATGATGATGATGAACATGACGGTGATTATGATGATGTTAGTAACTCTTTTAAAAAAAAATAAGATAAAATAATAGGTATAATTAAATATTTACCTTTCAATATATTTTATCATCTTCTTCATCCACATCATCTTCTTCTTCATCCAAGTCATCATCTGTATCAGCAGATCTAGAGTCAACATTGTAAGGATTGGCCATATCATCATCGTCATCTAATTTAGTTACGCTCATCGTGTCATCGTCAGTATAATCTTCATGGGAATTGTCTACTGCATCATCTTATTCAACTAATTCTTGGACATCTTCTACTAGATCAGCATCAACATCTAACTCATGTTGATCATGCTCTTCATCATCGTCTTCTTCTTCCATATAACCCTCTTCACTACCATCATATAGGTTATACTTTATCGGCCTTCCCCTTGGATCGTGTCTCACAACAAATGACCAGCCAGCTTTACTTGGAACCTCTGAGTAAAATACTTGTTCACATTGGCTTGGAGGAACATAGGACTCTATTCCTGGCTTAAACAACCTTTTATTTACCATGGTAAATCAATTATCATGTTCAAAAATAGTTCTATCGGGATCACATTGATTCAATCGTAACCTATACCATTTGACAATGAATAGAACCACCTTGAATGATTTAAAGGCACACTGTAGAATACCTTCCAAATACCCATAGTTTTGATTTTCTGAGAGTTCTGGATGTATGTCACTTCTAAATGAAACATTGGTGACCTCAAAGACATCAGATATCCCATAATCTAATGTTTTCTTTGCTTCATCCAATTTTTTGATGCGATATCTACAACCATTGCAAACCATATCCTTATGGTGTTTTACCTGCAACAAGCAATACACGAAAAGATTACACAACGATTCAATAGTTATGCAATAGTACATGGAAAAGAACAACATGTACGTCAAAATGTAATTTGCAACATAAAATATTTAGAGTGATTGATTAATATTCTTTCCATTTTAACTTTTAAACCATATGCTAAATCGATTTCCCTTTCTGTAAGATTTCTATCTCCATTGCGATGTGCTGCTTTCACCAATGAAGCCACACCTTGCCATGATATTCGATGACCCAATTGTTCACATCATTCAATCCATACCTTCATCCAGTCAAGATTTTTTGTGATGTATAAATGAATTGCATCCCATTAACGACCAACTGCTTGATGACAATAATCATTAAAATGAAAGACAGGTGTAAATTTCCTGAACATTGTATTATACACTCTTAATTGATGCAATAACTAGAAAATGTAATTAGAATATGAACGATATTATAAACATCCACTAGCTAATAATTACCTTTCACCTTACTTTATCTACCTTTCCCCTTCAGTTGCTCCCCTTCAAATTTGTGATTGGAGTCCAGATCACAAATACAACGTAAATTGATCTTTGACGCTAACAAAGGAAGATATTCACTGACATACAACATTTTTTGGTATACCATATATCCTTCCACCATAGAACCCTCAGGATGTGCTCGTTGTCTCACCAAACCCTTCATAAATTTCAAGAGCCTCTCAACCATCCACATGGACCTTGAGTGCACAGGTCCATACATCTCAATCTCCTCAACTTGGTGTATGAGGTAGTGTTCCTATGCATTAAAAAATGTGGAAGTTAGATGCTTCTGCATTTCACACATGAGACGAGAAATTTCTCTCCTCCAATACTTTATATCATCTTTATATATTTCTTTAGATGTCAACCATCTACAAGTGACGAAAACCAATAACAATATTCAACAAAAAAAAACATTTAATTACATATCATGAAATAGTGCACAAAAAAACAAATATAATTTATACGGATAATTAAATAAACACTAAGGAGAAGCAACTAATCGCTAGTTACCTCATGTATTTACCAAGATTATATATAACTTGTTTGACATTGTTGTCGAAGTTGTCCAGGAGAGAGAGAGGTAGAACATACTGTATCAATATACAACCCACGCCATTTATTAAACAAAGAGTATACAATCAAGGAAAAAAATGCATGCAATAAAATGAAACAAAAAAAATTATATTGACATAACAATAATAATTACCTTTATGAAGATGTGCCAATCATGTGTTTTGACCCTTGCAAAATCACCTTTTTTTGTTATTATATTCTTCAAGTTCGCACAAAATCCAGTGGGAAATTTAATTTTTTGCATTACTTCTTTGACAACGTTGCTTTGTTGGTCCGTAAACATCCATGGAATTGAGTTTATATTAACTTGGTCTCCGTTGCTATGAAATTGGATGACGTCTTTCATTGCATGGTTGCTTTCTTGAATGTCTTTGCAAGCTTTCACAACTTTATCATTCTCCCTCCTTAGCTCCAATAGTCGCCATAATGTTTCAGTCACATTCTTTCCAATATGCATTATATCAAACAAATGAGCAATTTGTAGGTGCTCATAGTAGGGAAACCTACTGAATTGTATAGGATAACTTTTCATTCCTCGTGGAATCCCATTAATTCCTTCATGATCAAGATGGACATCATGAATATTAGTTTATAAATAAATTACAGCATAAATAAAATATGGCCACTACAGTAAACAACTCACAATAAAAATTAAAATACATAACAATTCATATACGATGATCCATACGTACCATGATGACGATTTCTATTGTAGTGCATCTTCCAAAGGTGAGGTGTCATTCTCCATGGTTTTAATGTTGTCTCCTACTTCCCATTGAAAATTATTTTTTTGGTTGTTCTATACATGTTATTCTTAGAGAGGAAATGCCTATACTCATCAAATACCTCCTTTCTTAAGCTTTTCGAGCAACGAGATTTGATCTTAGGTCCACAAACTGGACAGAAAAATTTACCCTTTGTCTAAAGACCTACAATATATAGATATGGAATCTCTATGTCAATTATAATTATATATAAACTATATTGACTACTTCATATAATTAAATGTAATTAAAGTGGAACTAAAAAATACAAACCACAAAATTGGGTTAACCCAGGGGCATCGTGTATTGTCCATACAACCATTGCATGGAATTGAAATTGCCTTTGATGTATTGGTCTAGATACATCATACATAGTGATTTCATTCCATAACTACAGTAGCTCATCTATAAGAGGCTCGATATATGCATTCATATCTTTGAATTGGAACTTACCTCGTTGATTTGAAGTACATATAAAATATATAATTATGAGAACCATTAAGATATATAAACCATGCACAAGAGTAATTAAAATACAGAAATATACAAATGAAATTAGGAAACCTAATACGACAAATGAGATGCCACAACTACATTAGAAATAAAACAGTTGTAGACACAAAATACCTAGAATAATCATCGACAACATTATGTGCTCCCTCTTTATTGACAACCATGGAGGAATGTTATTGTTGATAACAAAAATAGGCCACACCGTGTAAATGGATTTCATCTATGAAAATGGATTAACATCATCTGCTGCCAAAGAAATCCTAAGAGTATGTGGTTCTTCTTTTAAGTGAGGCCATTTTTCCTCCATATGTCTAAAAGAAGAACCATCTGCAGGCATTCGAATAACATCATATTGACTTTTGTTCCTTGTATGGTAATCCATAAATTGCACTGTGTTTTTGCACTTGAACATTCGTTGCAAACGTGGAATGATGGGAATATAACGAAGAACCCTTCAAGGCACTTTTTTTGTTACTTGATCAATTTGATATCTATTTATATGACATTCCATACATTCTGTTGCAAATTCATGTTGATTATATTATATAACATGGTCATCGGGGCATGCATGAATTGCCTCATAATGCATTCCAATCTCTTTCATGATGGTAGATAAATATTGATGTGTGAGGTAAGATATTTGATAGCGGTAAGAAAAATTCAGCTATCAAGCTACCAAAAAAAATATAGTTAATGTAATAAATAAATAATATTATCGAAAAACACTTCATCCATACGATTATCAATAATGAGTTTGTTGATGTAATTGTAACTTCGGAATGTATTCACTTGTATTTCTTATGTATCAGAACCCGATGTTTATTACGGGATGTATTTGTAATGTACTTGAGTCATGTCATTCCCCGAGGTTCCTATCGGGAGTTTCTATAATGTAAACAAGTAATGTCAACTCAAGGATGGTAACCCTCCTATTGTCTAAGGGTTAAAGTCCCTGCAGTTTCGGGGCTCTAGGGTTATTAGACTCACCTAGTGAAGTCAGCCCTAGTTGGGTTTAGTCAAGTCGGGAATTAGTATAAATAGAGAGCTAGCCTCTCTATTTATCACACACTCACTCACACTCAGTTGTAGTGCATAGTTGAGGAAGATAAAGACACTAGGGCAAGGAAGAAAGAGGTTACTACTGTCAGGAGATCATCTTACTGTTTTTGGGTTTCACTTTTGGTGTTGATTCTATCTCTGAGGAAGTTGCAGGGTTTTCTCCATTTATGGTTTCCCCGAGGAAAAATACTGTGTTCATTGTCTCTTGTGTTTGATTGTTGTGCTTGTTGTTCTCTCAGTTAAAGATCCTAATGTTATGCTAGCCTAATGTTAAAAATCTAACATGGTATCATAGCTAACCTGAGAAGAAGACATTGTGCTGCTGCAGGAACTAGGGATTCCTACTTTGTGGATCTCTCTTCACAAATTTTCAGCAAAATAAGGGTGGAATAACTCTCTTCCCTAGGGCGCATCTTTCTGTTGAAGCAAAATCCAATTCTGAGGTTTTTCATTTTTGGACCCGACACTGCTACCGGAAATTAGGGCTTTTCACATAATTGGAATTTTTCAGTGAGCTGAGGCTTGGATTGATCTCCTCCTCAAAATCAAAGTTAGGGATCAAATTCAAAGCATTTGGTTGGACAGAACTCCGGAAAAGAAAAACCCTAATCTACTCCTGAACTAGCACTGCAGGATTTCAGCTCCAAATCCAGATCCAACATCTTGACCTAGTAAGATCTAAATATTTTGTATTTCCATTTGAGGTTCTCAGTTAATATGTATCATCATACCAAGCTTGATGAAAATCTTGAGGAAGCTGATAACTTCCGAGCCTAGAAGTATAGAATCTCCCTGGTCCTAGAAGAAAATGAGTTGGACTCCTATATCAGTGAGGAGGTTCCAGTTCCAGAGGGAGATGAGGCCAAGGCCTTACATAAGAAGAAGTTGGTTATGGAAAAGAGGATCATTGTTGATTCTATAAAGGATCACCTCATACCACAGGTGTCCTCCTTCAAGACACCTAAAGCTATGTTTGATGCCCTAACCAAACTGTTTGAAGGGAAGAACATCAATCAAAAGATGACTCCAAGGAACCAGTTGAAGAATGTAAAGATCCAGAATGAGGAAACCATCCAATCATACTTCACAAGGGTATTCCAGATCAAAGAATGGCTGGAAGCAATAGATGAAGAAGTGGAGAATGTAGATATTGTGATGACAACCTTGAATGGTCTCCCTAGGTCATGGGATTCTTTGCTAGGAAGAAGTTAGTCAAGTTCAGTAGACTGTGGGAAGAATGTTCACAAGAAGAAGCTCAGATAACAGATCAAGAAGAAAATATGGGAAGTGAAGATCAAGCTCTCATAGTACACTCCAGGAAAGGAAGAAGGGAAAATCATCATCACCAAGGTAAGCATTCTCATTAGAAAAATAATCCTGTAAGGGATCCATCCAAACTCAGATGTTATACATGCGATGAAATAGGACAATTTGCTAGAAATTGTCCCATGAATAATAATGGATCCAAGAAGAAGAAGAACTCCAAAAGAAGACATCATGCTCACACTACTGACGATGATGATCCTCCTAGGAAGAGAGTAAAACAATAAAGTGAAGATGAATATGTTCTAATCTCCGCTCTCATGGGAACTGTCACTCATGGAAGCAAACATTGGCTTATTGATAGTGGGGCTTCCAAACACATGACAAGTTTCAAGGAATCCTTTGAGAAACTATCCGAACATAATTCACCCCATAAGGTGAAACTTGGGGATGACTACCAATATCCCATAAAAGTTAGTGGTGAATCCTCCTACAAGCTATACTTTGTAAAGTCTATGAAGATAAAGGAAGTCTTTTTTGTACTAGGACTAAAGAAGAATATTCTATCCATATCGGCACTGGATGAAAAAGGCATGAGGGTTTCATTTGTAGATGGCCAAGTCCTCATATGGTCAAGAGGAAAGACTATTGACGATGCAATAGTGATTGGAGAACAAGAAGGAGGTTTATACAAATTGAAGGGCCATCCAGAACAAGCTTTGGTCCATGACATAGTAGAGCCAAATTAACTTTGGCACAGAAGGCTTCCACATGTGCATTACAGAGCACTACCACTTGCAAGCAAAGTTGTTGAAGGTCTTCCAGAAATTCAAGCAAAACATGAAGGGGTCTGCAAAGGATGTGCGAAAGGAAAGAATACAAAGAAGACATTTCCAAGTAGTGAGAGAAAGGAAAGAGGAATCTTGGAAATTATCCACTCCGATGTATGTGGACCAATGTCATCAAGTTCACTAAGTGGGTATGTATACTATGTTTCTTTCATTGATGACTTTTCTAAGAATACATGGATTTACGTCATGAAGAACAAAGATTAAGTATTCAGCAAGTTCAACAAATTCAAAGCCTTGATCGAAAACCACACAGAAAAGAAGATCAAGACCTTTCGATCAGATAATGGTGGAGAATTCGCATCAAATGAATTCAAAGACTTATGCAAAGAATCATGGATTAAGAGGGAGTTATCCACTCCATACAATCCACAACAAAATTGGGTTGCAGAAAGGAAAAATAGAACTATCATGGAAGCTGCAAGAGCAATGCTTCATGATCAGGATCTTCCCATGCATCTATGGGCAGAAGCTTCCAGAACAGCAGTGTATGTACAAAACTGTACTCCACACAAAGTACTCAAGAATAAGACACATGAAGAAGTATTTTTCAGCAAGAAACTAGAAGTCAGCCATCTCAGAGTATTCGGCTGTCTAGTGTACATACACATTCCAAAAGAGAAGAGAACAAAACTAGATCCTTCAGGAAAGAAGGGTATATTTGTGGGATACTCTGAAAGCTCGAAGGCTTACAAAATATACTTCCTAGGATTCAAGAAGATCAACATCAGCAGGGATGTGACATTTGACGAAGACATAGCTTACAACAAATCCAGAAAGAGACCTGTTGAAGATCTTGAAGAAGCAGAAGCACCCAGAATTCATGATACAACCATGAACGAAGAAATTCAAGAAAAAGATCGAGAATTTAAAGAACCACAAAGACCTGTAGATCCACCTTAGGAGAAGAATCCTCACAAGAGGAAACCTGCTTAGGTACGAGAAATTATCCAAGGTGTAGAAAGATATGGGGCTCCAAAAGAGAATCACTGAGAAAGAAAGAGAACCAGATCCTACTCCGGATATGTAGCTTTACTATGTGACTTTATCAATGAATAACCTTCCAATTATGAAGAAGTCACAGAACGGAAAGAATGGAAGGATGCCATGATCGAAGAGTAGCAATCGATCATGAAGAATGATGTTTGGGATGTTGTCCCAAGACCAGAAGGGAAGTCGGTTGTAAATTCCAAATGGATTTACAAGATCAAGCATGCTGCAGATGGTAGCATAGAGAAATATAAGGCAAGATTCATGGCTCGAGGTTTCTCCCAGAAAGAAGGAATAGACTATGAAGAAACCTTTGCACCTATAGCTAGATACACTTCCATCAGATCAGTACTTTCTCTGGTTGCAGTGATGAAATGGAAGATACACCAAATGGATGTCAAGACTGCTTTCTTGAATTGTGTAGTGGAAGAGGAAGTGTATGTAGAACAGCCACTTGGTTTTGAGACACATGATAGGGAGTCTCATGTGTGCAGATTGAAGAAAGCGTTGTACGGTTTGAAACAGGCACCCAGGACATGGTATGGAATAATTGACAGCTTTCTATCCAATTTGGGCTTTACCAAAAGTAAATAATATTCCAACCTTTACTACAAGGTTGAAGATGGAAACCTAGTGATTCTCCTACTGTATGTAGATGATCTGTTTGTAACAGGTATGGATGGGTTGATTTATGATACGAAGAGAAAGCTTACTACCGAGTTTGAAATGAAGGACTTGGGTATGATGCATTATTTTCTAGGCATGGAGGTGTGGCAGAATGTGGATGGAATCTCCCTCGGACAAGGGAAGTATGCAGTAGAGATACTAAAGAGGTTTGGGATGATGGACTGCAAGGCCATGACCACACCTATGGCATCGAACCAGAAGCTATTGAGTGATGCTTCATCAGATACGGTTGATGCTATGATGTATCGTTAGATGATTGCGTCCTTGATGTATCTGATGAACACGAGACCAGACATTTGATTTGTTGTGAACACCTTGAGCTAGTTCTTGACATATTTGAGACATGTTCACTTGATTGCTGCAAAGCATATTCTGAGGTACCTAAGGGGTATAGTTGATTATGGGCTCAAGTATGAGGTGAATCAGAAGATTAACCTACAAGGTTATGTTGATTCAGATTGGGCAGGTAGTGCCATTGATAGGAAGAGCACTTCAGGTTGTTGCTTCAGTATGGCATCAGGTGTGATCTCTTGGTTTAGCAGGAATAAATCCTGTGTGGCACTAAGTACAGCTGAAGCAGAGTATGTCACAGCTTGTTCAGCTAGTTGTGATGCAGTATGGCTGCGGAAGCTACTGTCTGATTTATTTGATATCCAGATGGATGCTACTTGTATACATTGTGACAACCAGAGTTGTGTGAAGTTGTCAGAGAATCCAGTGTTCCATGACAAGTCGAAGCATATCGATATCAAGTATCACTATATCAGGGATATGGTGTAGAGGGGAGCAGTGAAGGTCCAGTATGTTGCGACGGAGGAACATATAGATGATGTGTTGACAAAGCCATTGGCTAGGGTGAAGTTCAAGTACTTCAGGGAGAATCTTGGTGTTCTCTAGATCGAGGTTTCCTCCAAAGGGAAATGATGAGACCCAGAGCCATTCTGACATGGTGAGAGGATTGGTTCCTTCCATGGTTAAATGTAAGGGCTGAGCCATTCTGTCACGGTGAGAGGATTGGTTCCTTCCATGTCATGTGTGAGTGCTGAGCCATTCTGATGTGACTATAGGATTGGTTCCTACATGATCAGAAGTAAGCATTGAATTCCATTCTTGGAATGGAGGCACCTAGTTAGTTACTAGGTACCTCAGTCTGGGACTGGGAGCCATTCTAATATGACTGTAGGATTGGTTCCTACATGATCAAATGTGAGCGCAAGCCCTCTTGACATTGGTTGTCAGATGTAAGTGCAGAGCCCTTTTGGCATGAAGGATTGGTTCCTTGCATGGCCGAATATAAGTGTTGAGCCTTTTTTACATTGGTTTTCAGATGTAGTGCAGAGCCTTTCGGCATGGAGGATTGGTTCCTCGCATAGCCGAGTGTAAGTGCTGAGCCTTTCCGACATTGGTTGATGAATGTGAGTGATGGGCCTTTCTAACAGGGTTGTGGGAGGTGTTCTCACATGGTCAAATGTGAATGCTGGGTGTGCCTTTTTGATATGATTATAGGATTGGTTCCTACATGATCAGATATAAGTGTTGGGTGGGTCATTCTGACTTAGGGTCAGATATAAGTGCTGGAAGAAGACCTACATGGAGGCTAGGACTACAACTAGCATGAAAAAAGGTTGGCTCTATAGAATTTCTTGTGACGAGAAGAATCATGAGATAGCACCCATGAAGATCCAGTGATGATGATCCAGCAGAGATGATCTAGATCAAGGGATTATCCAGATCCATAGATGATGCTCTAGAGATGATCCAAATCGAGTGATGATCCAAATCCAGATGAAGATGACTTGAAGATGAAGATGACTTGAAGAAAGAGATGACTTGAAGATGAATATGATGAGTAATTGATGATGATCCAGATGATACAAAGAAGAAAACTTGTGCTGATAAATTGTGTCGAGAGAATACCTTCCTAGTTAAGAGGGAGTGTAATTGTAACTTCGGAATGTATTCACTTGTATTTCTTATGTATTGTAACCCGATGTTTATTCTAGGATCTATTTGTAATGTACTTGAGTCATGTCATGCCCTGAGGTTCCTATCGGTAGTTTCTATAATGTAAACAAGTCATGTCAAGTCAAGGCAGGTAACCCTCCTATTGTATAAGGGTTAAAGTCCCTGCAGTTTTGGGGCACTAGGGTTATTAGACTCACCTAGTGAAGTCGGCCCTAGTTGGGTTTAGTCAAGTCAAGAATTAGTATAAATAGAGAGCTAGCCTCTTTATTTATCACACACTCACTCACACTCAGTTGTAGCACATAGCTAAGGAAGAGAAAGACACTAGGGAAAGGAAGAAAGAGGTTACTACTGTCGGGAGATCATGTTACTATTTTTGGGTTTCACTTTTGGTGTTGATTCTATCTCTGAGGAAGTTGAGAGGATTTCTCCATTTATGGTTTCCCCGAGGAAAAACACTATGTTCATTGTATCTTGTGTTTGATTGTTTTTCTTGTTGTTCTATCAGTTAAAGATCCTAATGTTATACTAGATTAATGTTAAAAATATAACATCGTATCATAGAGGAATACAGATAAAATTTATGACGATCCTATATATGTGATTGATTATTTTACATACCTTAGCATCCGTGTGATTGATATGTTTTAAAGACCATTCATAACCTTCAAGTTCATTATCAACAATACAGTAGAGAGAATATTTGTTTTGGAGCCTTCATAAAGGGGTTCATGTGCCTTATCGAGAAGAGGTATATCGTGAACATCATCAAAGTCATCATCATTTTAATTATCATCATCATCATCATCGTCATCATCCATTCTAACATTAAATGAATCATGGATCAATATATTTGTACCATCATATTCAACTACGTTATCAGTATGATCATATTGTTCAATATGATCATTCACTTGTTCTCCATTAAACATAGACGCTCCATGACCCTGATTGGGAACTTGTTCTAAAAGCACTTCCTCTGGATGATATGTCATTGGGTGTATTTCATTTATAAATACGTGGAAACATTAATAGATATACATTAATATAGGAAATATTTAAAAACTACATACATTTACCAAAGCAAAGAATATAAAAAACTTTATAATGCTAAACCTACAAATGGACGATATTCATTCCCCCCCTTAACGTGTCCATGTTCCCTGCAATGTTTTGCGGATGTTGAGATCAATATTCTTCTCCTCTTAAATCCCCTGCATTGAGTACATGGAAAATAACATTTTCCATCACCCCTTCCTTTCACTACATCCCATAGCCTAGCAAGCAATTGTCGAATGTTTTCATTTGGATTAGGAATATTTCTATTTGACATTTTGTCACAAACTTCGTGAATGAATACTATCAAAAATATTATAAAATCAAGTTCCACGCATCACAATTTTCTCAAACAAAGGTTTGTCAAAGAAATAAAATTTTTCCCGCAAAATGTCTATCAAAGAAAAAAAAATTCCCGAAACCACTCGTTGAAGAATAAAACAATTGCTAAAACCGACCGTCGCTTTGCAAATTTTTATAAAAGCACACTCGTCGCATATGTGATGTCGTAAACATAGTGACCATTAGAAGAATTTGACACATGCTTGTCGGTTTTTCGACACTATGAGTGGTGCAAATATCCGACCAGTGAGAATCGGTTATTCGACACAAATGACGTCGCATATCCTACGTCAAACGGGCATCGTAAAACCGAATCTTTCAAAGTCAAAGATTCGACGCCTATAAAATATTTCGGAAGGTACGATACTTTTTGTCGTTGCAATCCGACACATCCATACCCGACATTAGATGTCGTCGGATTTCGGGTTCAAATCCTATTGTGATAAATTCACCTCCACATAGAGATTGACAACTCCTTTTGCCTTGATTAAAACACAAACAAAGAATATTTATTTCTTGAAAATGATGGGAAATAAGTCAAGTTCAACACCTCACAACAGGTAATAGAATTCTCAACATCTATACATGGAATAATAGTTTCCAACAAGTATTTTTTAAAGAGGGGGAGATATACACTCACCTTCAAATAGATATTAATTAATACTTATTTCCAATTTTGCATTGCACCCTATTGTGGGTATCCTTTCTTCTCTGTGATTCTGATCAAGCACAAACCATCAGCATATATGTTTAAGCCCACCTCCTACAGGATTTCAGGGACACTTGTTGAATCCCTACTTTGGCCATAGAATGGAAATTGTGCATCAAAATGGGGTGCTAGAAATTGTGAAGCATGTTTAGGAAGGTTTCATGTGGGAACAGTAGACACATTTTCATGGTCGAGGAATTTTCAAAGTTGAACTCTATGTGCAAAAGTTTCACATTCTCTTACTCAACAAAACCCTAGTTTCCAAAATTAACCTAAAATAGGATCCCTTGTCCATGGACCAAGAGTATAGGGCCACCCCTAGCACTATCCCTATGTCCTAAATCCAACGGAGTCGATGATTCATCGATCTGAAAAATGGTCATCATTATATGGCATGTTGATTCCCACATCCTATAGGCTTTCATGGACACCTATTGAATCCCTACCTGGGGAATAGAATAGAAACTTCATAAAAAAGGGCTTCCAGTGGGTCATGAAAGCATTTTTAGGCATGCTCCATGTGGGAACACTATCCACACATTCACAATTGAGTAATTTTCAAAGATGACCCCTATGTGCAAAAATTTCGCATTCCCTTACTGAGCAGAACCCTATTTTCAAAAATTGACCTAAACCTAGATCCCTTGTCCATGGACACAGAGTAGAGGGCCACCCTTAGCACTATCCAAATGTCCTAAATCCAACAAAGTTGACGGTTCATCGATCCAAGCCATGGTCATCATTCTATGGCATGTTGAATCCCACCTCCTACAGTCTTTCAAGGACACCTGTTGAATCCATACTCGGGGCATAGAATGGAAATCATGCATCAAAACAGGGTTATTATGGGTCATGAAAGCATGTTTATATATTTTCCATATGGTAATTCTAGACACATGTTCACAGTTGAGGAATATGCAAAGCTGACCCCTATGTGCAAAAATTTGACATTTTCTTACAGAGCAAAACCCTAGTTTCCAAAATTGAGTTAAAATAGTATCGCTTGTCCATGGAACCATAGTAGAGGGACACCCCTAGCACTATATCAATGTCCTGAATCCAATGGAGTTGACGATTCGTCAATCTGAGCCACGTCCTTCATTATATGGCATGTTGAATCCCACCTCCTACAGGCTTTCAGGGACACCTGTTGAATCCCTACCCGGGGCATAGAATGGAAATCATGAATCAAAAAAGGGTTATTGTGGGTCATGAAAGCATGTTTAGATAGTTTCCATATGGGAATTCTAGACACATGTTCACGGTCGAGGAATATGCAAAGTTGACCCCTATGTACAAAAATTTGACAGTTCCTTATAGAGCAAAACCCTAGTTTCCAAAATTGAGTTAAAACAGGATCGCTTGTCCATGGACCTAGAGTAGAGGGACACCCCTAGAACTATCTCAATGTCCTGAATCCAATGGAGTTGACAATTCATCAATCCGAGCCACGGCCTTCATTATATGGCATGTTGAATCCCACCTCCTACAGGCTTTCAGGGACACCTATTGAATCCCTACCCGGGGCATAGAATGGAAATCGTGCATCAAAAAGGGGTTGTGGTGGGTCATGCAAGCGTGTTTAGGAATATTCCATGTGGGAAATCTTGCCACATGTTCATGGTCGAGAAATTTGCGAACCTGACTCCTATGTGCAAAAAGTTCACATTCCCTTACTAAGAAAAAACCTAGTTTCCAAAATTGAATTAAAACATGACCCCTTGTCCATGCACTGAGAGTAGAGGGACACCCCTATCACTATCATGATGTATTGAATCCAATGGATTTTATTATTCATAGATCCGAGACACTACCATCATTCTATGGCACATTGAAGCTCACCTCCTATAGGCTTTCAGGGACACCTATTGAATCCCTACCTAGGGAATAGATTGGAAACTTTGCATCAAAACAGGGTTCTGGTGGCTCATTCAAGTGTGTTTAGGAATTTTCCATGTGGGAACACTAGCCACATGTTCATGGTCAAGGAATATGAAAATATGACCCCTATGTGAAAAAAGTTGGCATTCCCTTACTGAGCAAAACCTTAGTTTCCAAAATTGACCTAAAAATGATCCCTTGTCCATGGACCCAGAGTAGAGGGCCACCCCTAGAACTATCTTGATGTCTTGAATCCAACAGAGTTGAAAATTCATCGATCCGAGCCATGGTCGTCATTCTATGGCACATTGAATCCCACCTCCTACAGGATTTCACGGACACATGTTGAATCCCTACCCAGGGAATAGAATGGAAACTATGCATCAAAACAAGGTTCCAGTGGGTCATGTAAGCATGTTTAGGCAGGTTCCATATGGGGATGCTACCCACATGTTCACAGTCAAGGAATATGCGAAGCTAACCCCTATGTGAAAAAATTTGGCATTCCCTTACTGAGAAAACTATGGTTTCTATGGTTTAGAATTCAAACTATGGTTTATGGTGCAAACTAGAGTTACTATGATTGGATATAGGGTCTATAATCTAGGGTTGGAAATGGTTATTAGGATAGTATTATGACTCCTTAACTACACAGCTTCCGTGGAGAAAAAATTTATCAGATTCAAGGAGATGTCCTTATAGGATCAACTTTGAGATTCAAGGCAAATGTAATAGAAATATCCTAGATAGAGTGGTAGATAATGGTCTTGGGATATACGACATGAGTCATGTAAGTATCAATATAATACAACAAATCCATGATGAAGCTAAAGTGCAATTTATCAAGTTGTAGAAGTCTATTCAATTTATCAATCTATCAAGCGCTCAATCTATTAAGCTATAAATAATCAATGAGACCATGAAACCAAAATATATGATGACCACATACCTGACTACCTACCTGTGCTCATTCAACTGGACCATCTGGATCACCTCTAATAGCAATGGTATCCTTTAGTCTCTCGTGCTCGGAGTAAGGCAACAAGTATCGTGACTTTGATGAGTTCTTGCTTGGCATTATTTGCAACTGGATGTTTGTGCCAATAACTAAGTTTGTATAATGGTATACAATTTTAATTGGTCTATAATCTTCAAATACATAACCTTTTTTTATTTCGTGCATGGGAAACATGTGTCAAATATTATCCTTTGATAACCATCGACCCAATTGGAAAATCATTGCCCTCGGAGTTACTTAATGAGACAACGAGGGTCTGCTTCCCATCTAAGCAACGTTCTAGCCAATATTCAGTGTGCCATTCATTGCCTCTTGGGGAAACCACACCGTATATGTGCCCTGCATAAAATAAAGTGAAGACCTAGGAGTCAGCTAACTAAACACAACTAGTCATTAAACATTTCAAATTTATCAACATAATAGACGAACCTAGTTGTATGAGATATGAAATGTGGTCATAGTCATGTGAAATACTCGACTGGCCCTCCTCCAACTAGGATAATTATGCAGTTATTTTTCAACCAATGGGGAGTGATACATGATCCCAGCTTTCAACCCAATATGTGGATTTACAGTTGTCCCATTCACCACTACTACATGGATAACAAAAACAAGAGAGTTTCCTTGTCCACATTTCAACTATAGCATTGTTTGACATTCTAACTGAATGGAATGTAGGAGTTCATTGGATGTTCTTGAGACTTGTGCTCATATAGGTGTGATCGATCTACATAGACCACCTCCCAAAAATATATATGTACATGTGCTTTTTTATATGATTGGTCTTCTTTCCTTTTAGCTCCCTGCCCCATCACTAAAGAACACCATGCAACAATGGTCTTTACATCTTGAATGAGAAAAATAGTTATGAATTTCATCTCTTGCCTACGTAATGCAGTCTTTATGCATGAACCTGCTCCATCATGTTCCCCTTTTCATGTCCAATATCAAAATAGTTCCAAATATGCGGCACCTTGTTCCTCTTGTGGAGAATACAAAACCATTGGAACACACGGGAATTTTTCAAATGCCCCACACAACCATTAGACCAAATCCAATGTTGTTCCATCTGTATATTGTTATCCTCCAGGTGATTGTAGAAAAATTCAAAGCTATGTTGTACAAAATACAAGTAATGAAACCTGTCATCACTTATGTAAAAGTGATACTCCTTCCATATAACCCTTTTCTCTTCAGTACTATCTTCCCCATGTCTATAAGTGATATGGACCATTATGCTGACCTAGTCTGAGTGATAATATTGGCTCTAAATCTCATTCTGTGGTTGTAGAGTGTAGTTTTCCACAAAATTGACCATTGATAATATAGTTCCAATAGGAAATGTATCTGTGCATGTTCTAAACTGCTCATTTTGTCAACGATCCACATGTACATTGTTTACATATTGTTGTGTCTTTTCAAAGAATTCCTCCATGAAGTTGCATACCTAGTAGATCAAGAATAAATATGTAAAAATCAATAGGTTGTTACATATATGAAGTAGCAATACATGAAGAAAAAAATACTATTCAGGAACTCGTTACTGACCTGAGAGGTGACCACTTGTATTTTTTTCTTTCATTCCCTCCACCGATATCATAGGTGACATATTTGAATTACTACAAGTTCACTTCATGTCTCCCAAGTTCATGCTCATCGGTGACATGTATGCATTTGTCCAAAAATTCCATTCCACCACACCTTGGGCATGTCCCATCTACGCAAGGGCTTTGATAAAATGTGCAACCTTCTATCCTTCTACACAAAATACTATGGATAAAGTCTCTAGATGATGTCGATGGCAATGTAGTTGAGCATTCCTGCATAAGAGTGTTATGCAATACACACAATATATGTATATATGTGTCATAATAATAACCGTACTCAATGTGATATCGACAACAACATGTGTTATGAGTTATCTTTATTTTAACATACCATGGTTTGCATTATGAAAGGATCTTTGTCCCAAGCTAAGTTCATTGTGCTCATGCCTAAGTATCTCATATAATTATGTTTATGTCATGTCAAGAAAATGTTTAATGTGGGACTCATGATTCGTTGAAACCCTTCTCAATTTTAGTACATCCTTTTGGTTTGATGAAGGTCTACTATTGTCATGCCAAAACTCTTGCACTAGTCCCTTTATCGCATCAATGAGCTTCATATCAAAGTGTGGAAACTTGCCAATGAAGGACCATACATCGGTTCGACCAGAGTCAAATTGCTCTCTTCTAGAACAATACCTACGGAATTCTTTGATATCCAATCCTACAAGTTAGGATGTAGGATTAAGAAGTCGAAGGGCCTTGGTGCTTTTTTTCACGATTGATTGTGACAACACACGACAAGTTGCATTGAGATCCTTTGAACGCGATTTCTTTCCAATAGTACAAATTGAATCTACTAAACTTTTGAAAACATGAGAACTTGGTTCAGAACTGCTTATCATATTTATCCTTAATTTTTTCCTAACAACGGTCATAGAACTAGATTTTAACAACGATATAAATAATATACATTTATCTCCATCACATTTAGAATCAAAATAGTTGACAAGTATCTGTTGAGATCGATATGCAATATTGTGTTTAGACAACGTACTTTCAAGCGAACCAATGAGACTTTCAACGATCTGTATATGTTTTGGATTTCTTCGACATGAAGTTTCTAATGGAGGTAGGGAGGTTGGAACTGCACCCAATAGCATATCACCTGGTCGGTCTGGTGTTTAAACAAGAGCTTCATGTCCT
This sequence comes from Pseudotsuga menziesii, assembly GCA_001517045.1. Taxonomy (NCBI): domain Eukaryota; kingdom Viridiplantae; phylum Streptophyta; class Pinopsida; order Pinales; family Pinaceae; genus Pseudotsuga; species Pseudotsuga menziesii. The sequence goes on from LPNX010698141.1 coordinate 79,486, forward strand.
TCCATGTCTTCCTATCAGTCAAATGGTGGCAGTTGGAAATCCTCTTGGGCGGTCTGAACAACATTGTCTTCTTCGAACATACGTTTAGCATTCAACGGCTCTCTAACTTCATCACTTGTATACCCATATCCAATTAAATCTTCAAAGGTTTCAGGTGGCATTGATGTGAACCTACGTTTTACTCCTTGATGAGTGCCATGTAGTGCTCATTCTTCTACTTATTAGAATTTGAATGCCATTAAGATATTCAAACAGAGAGTTCTTATAATGTTGCAGAAATTGAATGTAGAATGACCATACAAACTAATAAAAACAAACCACATAAGAAATGGACAAGTATTGTTCAGGAATTTACAGTATATTCATCATAATAATATTCTGTGTTAGAATGTAGTTTACATAGGTAGAAATCGAATGCATGAGTAATAAATTCAAATCCTCCAAGTGGATAAGACTGTATCTAACTGAATCTCTAACTCAAGGTCTACCAATCAATATCAGAGTCCAAATAGACAACTCTCCTATGACCAATAACTCCAACAAGTAGTAACAACTAGTTAAGTCACTGAAACTGAGTGTGGTAGGTAGGTAAAGCACTCCTCCCCATGCAACCATGCATTATCGATGCATTAGTATCACTAGCCTAACTGACTGTGAAGTAACTGATTGTAATTGGGGGCTAACAAAGACTAACTAGTGCTAACACCAACTGACTGAATTAGGTTGGTGTCAAGACTCCCAGTGGCTCCTAAAATGTAGGAATTGGTCTAGGAGGCACCCTAACTGATGCATGCACATGCAGTAAGTGGAAATTAACTTCTAGTAGTGTTCCACACACTTCAATGACTGGTACATGTGGCCCCATTGGGCCAAGTGGACCTAATTGCACCAGTGGACCCATTTAATTAAATTAAGGTTCCTAAGTTAGGAAATAATTAATATAATAGGAATTTGAACAAGGGAGGATTAATAATCCTAACACCCCCCTGAATCCTAACTTGGAAAATTGTGGGACCTGATAACAAGACCATAGGTCACCCAAATACAATCTAGAAGATAATAAAAAATGCTTCTTAGTACAACTGAGGAAACAGGGGAAAACCTCATGGGAATTCCTAAAAAATAAGTAGTAAAATAGCAATCTGCAAGCTATCTTTAGAAGAAAGAAGATTCCTCCTTAGAAAAAATAACTTGAGCAAAAAATTGCAGCTCTATGCAGCAACATGGTCCACCAGTGGACCTCTCAATGTGCTTCTGAATTGATGACTCTATTTGGTTCTGTTGGATGGTGAAGGTAGGGAATGATCAAATATCTGCTTCTGTGGGCCATGTAGCTAATCATTCGCCATCATCAAGTAGCACCGACCTAGAAATTTGTTACACCATTCTATAGAGAGTGAATTTGTGAGAGATAGTGCGGCATGCTCATTCTGATACTGGGACCAAGTTATTCTTTTGTCTTCTGGAAATCCATCACCACTTATAGATGCATCAAGAAGCTTTTGAGCCCATCTGGGTTTAGGATTCTGATTAGGAATGGGTATTGGATCTGGATCTAGAATCTCTTGAGATTCAGTCTCAATAATAGGATCATACTGTATGTGATCGTCTTCATCTAAATCTGAAACCTGTAGCACATCATCATCATCAAAAATAGGAGGAGAAATAGTTATACCTTCCTATGCCGCTGGAGGAGTATCATGCAGTTGATATTCTTTGAACTTGACACTTCTTTCATTGAAGCATCTTCTAGTAGCAACCTCCATCATTTTGTTATATTTTGCATCATCTGCATATCCCAGCAAAATGCATTCACTAATTTGGGCTTGGAAGGCCTTTCTCTTGTCAAGTGGTGTCCTAGCCCAATATTTGGAACCAAAAACTCTCAGATGAGAGACATTGGACTTATACCCATGCAGTTCTTCGAATGGTGTGACCCCAATCACTGACTTGTGGGGAACCCTATTCTGCAAATAAGAAGCAGATTTTACTGCTTCATCCCAAAGAGAAGGAGGTAGAGTCTTTCCATGGAGAAGGCATGTTTCCATCTCTTTCAGTGATCTGTTCTTCCTCTCAGCCACACCATTTTGCTGTGGTGTGTATGGAACTTAGTGTTCCATTTGAATCCCCTCTGATTCATAGAAATTCTGGAAATCTCTTTTGACATGTTCTCCTCCTCCATCGGATCTTATTGACTTGATATTCTTATTGAAACTATTCTCAACCATAGCTTTAAAACTTTTAAAAGTTTCAAACACTTCTGATTTTAGTTTCATGAAGTAGATCTAGCAGTACCTAGAACAATCATCAATAAAGGTCAAAAAATACCTGCAACCATTAATCGAGTTTGTGGGCATAGGTCCCGCTACATCACTATGTATCAAATCAAGTGTAGAAACAACTCTATGATCCTTCCCAACATCATACTTCTTTTCTGGATTCTTACCTACCAAGAACCTAACACATACTCCATTGGAAGTTTGGATGGAGGGAAAACCTTCAACCATATTATCATTGTGGAGCTGCTTCAAATAATTGAAATTGAGATGGCCAAATCTCTCATGCCAAATCTTGCTAGTGTTGTTAGCATGAGACAATAAAGCTGTAGGAGGATAAACATGTAAGAAATGTGAAAACTCATAAGCTTTGGTAGAGTGATTTGCAATACCTTTCGCTACAATCTTTCTAGTGACTTTTTCTGTAATCTCAACTGAGTCTGAATCGAATGTGACCCTCTTGAGAGAGCCTGTATGAGTCATCTGGTAAACAGATAATAAATAGGTTAGCAGAAAGGGAGGGAACATATAAGACATTCTTGAACTGACCATGCTTCGCTCTTATTGAGCCCCTTTCTTCTGCTGGAATCTAGGAATCATCTCCCATGTGAATATTAGGCCCCTTTGATAGTTAAAGAGTAGAGAAGGATTCTTTGGAGTAAACCATGTGGTTGGAGGCTCCAAAATATATAATGTATGCTGAGGATGAAGAGAGAATTTATTTCAAAGCATGACACCTTTCGATATCTTCTGTCGATGCTTCTTCATTAGGATTATTTTCTCTTGGAGGAGCAATGTTGTGCTTCTTGAGAAGAGCGGACATCTCATCAATTTGATTCCTCATACAATGTTCTTCAACATGGTATCCCTTTTCACAATACGGACATAACTTATTTTCAAATTTCTTTTTCTTAGATCCGGAGACCCCTTCTGAAGCTTGCTGATTTGATTTAGGATTCGAATCAGGTGCCTTTGGATCCTTCTTCTTTCATTTCCCCTTTGCTTTCTCTTTGGAAGAGTCAGTAACCAAGAGAGATTGATCTTTGGAAGTCTGGATGACTCCCATTCGAATCAATTTGTCTTGTTCTTTTATTCAGGACTCGGAGAATGAATCTAAAGAAGGAATTTTCCAATCAGGAAATATTTCCCGCTTGGAATGAAACATAGAGACATAGACAGAGTACTCAGGACCTAGTTTGCTAAGTATGGAAAGGACATTCTGCTCATCCTTACACTCTACCCCGCATTGTCTGCATTGTAGCACTAGAGACTTGACTTTGGAGAAGAATTGCTCAATAGTCTCGAAATTGCTGGGATGTAAAGATACCAACTCATTCTCCAGAAAGTTTCCCCGAAGCTCATCTTGTTCTTTAAACAAACTATCAAGCTTCTCCCAGGATTCTCTAGGAGTCCTCTATCCTTCTAGATGAAAGAGGATATCTCTAGAAATATAAGTACATAAGTACCCGAATTCTTCATCACAATAGTTTAGGAACTTGTTCCACTCTACCGACTAATGAGGCTCAGCCTCCCATCCATATATGATCCTGTGGTAGCCATGCTTGCACAAGTCCAGCTGCATATCAATCCTCCAATCAAGGTAATTGGAAGTTGTGAGGATCCATTGATCAGGAGTTTGAGAACTCATAATTTCTCCAGTAGGGAGACTGCAAATACTTCTTTCAAGCTACCGTAGCACCTGTCAATTTCAATGCAAATAACACTAAAACATATGAACTATTAGAATCATGCTTTTCCTCCCGGCATGAACATGTTTTGAGGGTCTGTCACGCCCTCTCTGCTGCTCTAAATGAATCCAGAGCTAGAAAATTTTCATATGGGACTTATGTGGAAACCCAACTACTTCTGATGTTCAATGGGGAGAAACAAGCATGAAACCTACCTAAGAAGGCTCTAAAACCATATTAGAATTTGAATGCCATTAAGATCTTCAAGCAGAGAGTTCTAAAAATGTTGCAACAATTGAATGGAGAATGAACATACAAACTAAGAAAAACGAGCCAGACATGAAATAGACAAGTATTGTTCATTAATTTACAGTATATTCATCATAATAATATCTAGTGTTACAATGTAGTTTACATAGGTATAATTTGAATGCATGAGTAATGAATTCGAATCCTCCAAGTGGATAGACTATATCTAACTGAATCTCTAACTCAAGGTCTCCCAATCAATATCGAAGTCCAAATAGACAACTCCCTGATGACCAATAACTCCAACAAGCGGTAACAACAAGTTAAATCAGTGAAACTGAGTATGGTAGATAGGTAAAGTGCTCCTCCCCATGCAACCATGCATTATCCATGCATTAGTAGCACTAGCCTAACTGACTACGAAGTAACTAATTGTAACTAGGGGCTATCTAAGACTAAACAGTGCTAACACCAACTGACTGAAGTAGGTTGGTGTCAGGACTCCCAGTGTCTACTAAAATGTAGGGATTGTTGTAAGATGCGCACTAACTTATGCATGCACATGTAGTAAGTGGCATTTAACCTCTATTAGTGTTCCCCACACTTCAATCACTGGTACATGTGACCCCATTGGGCCAAGATGACCCAATTGCACTAGTGGACCCATTTAATTAAATTAAGGTTCCTAAGTTAGGAAATAATTAATCTAAAAGACATTTAACCAAGGGGGGATTAATAATCCTAACACTACTGATATGGAGACTGGAGGCCCCTTGAGCGAATGCTTTTGTCTTTCTTGATGTGGATTGGTAGGAAGAACTGTGGCATCCTCAACAACCAGAATTGGTTGAGTGTCCATAGAGCCTCTTCGATTGGTCATGTCATTTCTTTTCTTTTCTCTAATTTCTTCCAGGATTTTATTGGGTATCCTCTTCCTTGCTGATTTTCTTGCTTGATTGCGTGAGTTTCCATCACCACAATGATCAATGATATATGGTTCTCCTCAATGGGAGATTACCCAAGATTGGTTTCTTTCTTTCTCAATTGTGTCTAAATACTCAAATTAAGGGGAATATTGGGAAGAAGGTTTCCTTTGCTAGATCCTCAATGGTACTCTTCAATGGAAGACTCCCCAAGCTTGGTTTCTTTCTTTCTCAACTGTGTCTAGATACTCAAGTTAGGGGGAAGATTGGGAAGAATGTTTTCCTTTGCTAGCTCCTCAATTGCAAGAAAAATAATGGTAGAGATTCTCTATGGTGCTCCTCAATGGGAAATTCCCCAAGATGGGTCTATTTCTCGCTCAATTGTGTCTACATACTCCACCACAATGACCAAGTTAATGTTTCCTTTTCTAGCTCCTTAATTGCAAGAAAAACAATGGTGGAGATGCTCTATGGTGCTCCTCAATGGGAAATTCCCCAAGCTTGGTTTATTTCTTGCTCAATTGTGTCTACATACTCCACCACAATGACCAAGTTAATGTTGTCGTGGCTAGCTCCTCAATTGCAAGAAAAACAATGGTGGAGATGCTCTATGGTGCTCCTCAATGGGAGATTCCCCAAGCTTGGTTTCTTTCTTGCTCAATTAATTCTTTATTTCTTACCCCTCAACATATACCATGCTCCAAGCAATACACTTGTGATGGAGATGCTTGATGTCAAAAACAAAATTTTGTGTGATAATATGGTGAAAAGGAGAATGAACACACTGTATGCAACCTGAAATTGTGCACGGACTGTGAAACTTGCATGAAATATGATAGAGTGTTTCTCAGACAGGGACTGTTGTTGTTTATACTAAGACAAAAAATGCACGCGTTATTGTTAACAAAAACAAGGGCACATTTTGACCATATAAAACGAGTGTGCGTTTTACTCGAATAGTGTTTAGGAGCATTTAAGAAGGTAGTTGCATGGCTAAGGGATCATTCAATGTTTAGTGGGAATTAACAAGCACTCCCTTAGTCTCAATGCCTTAAAACCCCCACTCTTTTCAACCTAACTATACTTTTTTAAAACTCAAGGGATGTGTGTGTGTGAAAGAGATAGGTTAGGGGGTGTTAGTGGTAAGGGGAGACATAGGGATGTGTGTGTGTGTAAGAGAGAGAGAGAGAGAGAGAGAGAGAGAGAGAGAGAGAGAGGTTAGGGGGTGTTAGTGGTAATGAGAGACATAGGGATGTGTGTGTGTGTGTGTCAGAGAGATAGGTTAGGGGGTGTTAGTCATAAGGGAAGACATAGGGATGTGTGTGTGTGTATGTTATAGAGAGATAGGTTAGGGGGTGTTAGTGGTAAGGGGAGACATGGGGATGTGTTTGTGTGTGCCAGAGAGATAGGTTAGGGGGTTTCTAGTGGTAAGGGGAGACATAGGGATGTGTGTGTGTGTGTGTCTCATAGAGATAGGTTAGGGGGTGTTAGTCGTAAGGGAAGACATAGGGATGTGTGTGTGTGTGTGTCTCATAGAGATAGGTTAGGGGGTGTTAGTCGTAAGGGAAGACATAGGGATGTGTGTGTGTGTGCCAGAGAGATAGGTTAGGGGGTGTTAGTGGTAAGGGGAGACATAGGGATGTGTGTGTCAGTGTCAGAGAGATATGTTAGGGGTTACTAGGGGTAAGGGGAGACATAGGGATGCATGTGTGTGTCAGAGAGATAGGTTAGGGGGTGCTAGTGGTAATGGGATACATAGGGATGTGTGAGAGAGAGAGAGAGAGATAGGTTAGGGGGTGTTAGTGGTAAGGGGAGACATAGGGATGTG
>LPNX010698167.1:0-33514 GCA_001517045.1 Pseudotsuga menziesii
GGAGACTGTTGCAGATTTTTCCAAAAGATTTAACAAAATGTATAGTAAAATTCCAGCAGAAATTAAGCCTACTGAAACATCAGCTAAACTTACCTATGCAAATGCCTTTGATCACGAATTTTCTTTATTGCTGAGAGAAAGAAGACCTATCACCTTGCTGAACATGCAAGATGCAACATTGGAGGTAGAGTCCAATTTGTTGGCTTCAAACAGACTTAAGAAAGAAATAGCCCAGCAGCTTTATGAAAGAAAAGGAAAGAAAGAAGTTGTTTCAGGAAGTGCTGCTCCTCAGTCTGCTGAAGCCAAGATAGATGAGATGGCTAAGCTAGTGAAGATTCTCACTACCAAACTGAATAAACTAGAGCTTGAAAAGAATTCTGGAAAACCTGCTCTAGAAGCTGAAAGGAATCCAAATAACCAGAATCAGTTCAGAAGGCAATTTGCTCCCAGATTTATACCAAGAGAGCGTAGGAACAATGATATCCAGCGAGAAAGGAGGGAGAATGAGGATCAAATAGTGCCCCCACCTCTTCAAAATAATGTAGCTGATGAAGAGGAAGTTGATGAACAGCTGCTCTTTGAAGAGACTGAGACTGATCAGGATATGAACCACTTTGGAGATGGATTGTCTACAGGTTTTGTTACTGAAGAAGATTTTCTGAATTCAGAATACTACGATGCTGACATGTTTGAAACTGAAGATGATTTAGGCTTGGAAAATACTGCTGTAGCTGCTGCTGTTCATCAGAGTGGACCTAAGAAGACTATAAATCTCAGATCAGGCCCAAAACAAGTGGTCCAAGCCCCGAAGAAGAAAGCAAATGTTCCTGTTGCAGATGTTCCTACTAAACAAGTACCTGATCCTGTCATAGAGAAGAAGCAATCTGCAGAAAAATCAAAGAAGAATGCTGAAATTGAAGAGGTAAACAAATCTGTCCAAAATTTTAGTTTGGAGAATGAAATAGGGAAGTTAAAAATCCCTGTACCTTTGACTGAGTTAATAAAGAATCCTTCATATAAAGAAACAGTCCTGAAAGTGATGAATGTACCCAGTAATCAGCCTGTTTCAGATACAGTTAATTTGCAGGAAGAAAACCCTAGAATCTTCATTGGATCAGCCCTAGCTGAAAAAACTGAAAATGAGGCCGGTGCTTCACCCCCTTTTTATGTCACCTTGACTGTACATGATCAATTGATCCACAATTTCCTTTTAGATTCAGGAGCCTCCCATAATTTGATGCCAAAAGCTGTGATGGAAGCCCTGGGTCTCAGTATCACCAAACCTTACCATGATCTATATGCCTTTGACTCCTGAGCTGTGAAGTGTTTAGGAGTAATTAAAGATATGCTTGTCAGCTTAGCTCAGTTGCCTATGAAAAGTGTGATAATGGATGTTGTAGTAGCTGACATTACACCAAAGTTTGGCTTACTTCTTTCTAGGTCATGGGCTAAGAAGGTTGGGGGAACCTTACAGATGGACCTCTCTTATGCCACCATTCCTGTGTTTGGTGGAGAAAATAGAAGACTGTACAGAGAGCTACAGTTTGCTTACATAGTCACAGATGATAAAAACCCCACTAATCATCCCCTATATGTTGTTGACAAAGACCTGGGAACTTGCATGTTAAATTTCAGTGATGAGGATAATTCTGCTGGTCTGTTACAAGTGGAAAAAGATCAGCCAATAAAACACAGCAGAGAGGAAGAAGATGCACTGTGGTAGTTGTACTTCGATGGACCCTCATGCAAAGAGGGTGTTGGAGCTGGAGTCCTACTCATTTCTCCTGGAGGTGAGACAGTGAAGCTCATGTATAAGTTGGAATTTGTTACTACTAACAACACTGCTAAGTATGAAGCTCTGCTACTAGGATTGAAAGCTACTAAAGACTTAGGCATTCAGCAAATTGCTGCATTTAGCGACTCCGATTTGGTTGTTCAACAGGTGAAGAACAACTATCAAGTAAAGCAGGGTTTGCTGAAAATATACCGGAATGAGGTATGGGATATGCTTGAAAACTATTTTGTAGCATTTAATATCACTCATATTCCAAGGAATCATAATGAGACTGCAGACTCATTAGCTTTGGCTGCCACACACTTCAGAATTCCTAAAACCACTCAGCTGAGGTATCCCATAGAGGTGAGGTATATACCATGTGTACCTGATAATGTGAAGCACTGGAGGGTATTCGAACATGACATTGAAATAAAAATATTTCTTGAACTTGCAGATGAGTTTTCAAATGCCCAAATTGATCAGGAGGAGGATGAAGGGGATGAACAGTTGGATGAAATTGCTACAGAAGAGATAGCAGGTCATAAGATTATTGAATTGAAGAGTAACTTCATCCCCAAAGGTTTGGTACCTTTGGAAAGAATATTTACAAAGGATGATACACCTTCAAATCCTGTTGTTCAGTCTTCAGAAGAGAATGTGATAGACTGCAATATTGGTTCAGCTGAACATCCTAGAATGGTCAAAATTTCTAAATCATTGACAGCTGAACAAAGAAATAGATATATCAAATTGTTAAAAGAGCATGTAGATGTCTTTGCATGGTCCTATGAAGAACTAAGAACTTATGATACAGGAATCATACAGCATAAGGTGCCTTTAAAACCAAATGTTAAACCATTTCATTAGAAACTGAGAAGGATCAACCCAGCTTTGTTTCCTGTAATTGAAAAAGAAGTGAAGAAGCTATTGGATGCAAAGATAATAGTGCCTCTCAGGTACTCTTCCTGGGTTGCTAATCTAGTTCCTGTTAGAAAAAAGAATGGGGAAATCAGATTATGTGTTGACTTCAGAAATCTGAATAGATCATCATTAAAAGACAACTATCCTCTTCCTAATATTGAACAGGTATTGCAGCAAGTAGTTGGAGCTCAGAGGATCTCTATGGTGGATGGTTTCTCAGGGTACAATCAGATTGTTGTGCACCCTCATGACAAGGAAAAGATAGCCTTTACAACCCCCTGGGGGACATTCATGTATGACAAGATGCCTTTTGTCCTGATGAATGCTGGAGCAACATTTCAGAGAGCAATGGACATTGCCTTTGTTGGAGAAAAAGATAAGTTTGTGGTCATTTATTTGGATGATATTACTGTTTTTTCACAGTCAGATGATGAGCATCTGAAGCATTTAAGGCAGACCTTTCAAAAATGCAGAAAATTTGGCCTGTCTCTAAATCCCAAAAAGTCACATTTTGTTGTGCAAGAGGGTAAACTACTTGGTCACCTTGTGTCTGCTGATGGCATCAGAATAGATCCTGAAAGGGTGAAAGCTATACTGAAGATTAGTTTACCCAGGAGCAAAAAGGATGTTCAATCATTCATTGGCAAAATTAATTTTCTGCGGTGGTTCATTCCCAATTTTGCTGAGACTATTAAACAGATCACAGCCATGCTGAAGAAGGACTAGGAAGTTAGGTGGACTGTTGAGGCAAAGCCTGCATTTGAGAAAATCAAGGTATCTCTTACTGAAGCACCTGTATTGGTAAGTCCTGATTTTACCAAAGAATTTCTTACTTTTTCATTTGCATCAGAAGACACAATTGCAGCAGTCTTACTTCAGAAAAATAAAGAAGGATTGGAACAGCCTATTGCCTTTTTCAGTAAAACTCTTAGGGATTCTGAGCTGAAGTACAGTATATTGGAAAAGCAGGCTTATGCTCTGGTGAAGGCTTTAAAAATTTTCAGAATTTATGTCCTGCACTCAAAAGTTATTTCATTTGTTCCAAATGCTGTAGTAAAAGATGTCTTAACATAGCCTGATAGTGAGGGTAAAAGAGGCAGGTGGATTGCAAAGATTATGGAGTATGATGTGGAAATCAGACCCACCAAACTTGTCAAGGGACAAGGATTAGCCAAGCTGCTGGCTGAATCAAATTGTCAGGCTCTGGGACTGCATGTCATGGCTGAAGAATCAGTGCCTGAAGAAGCTCAAGTACTTATGGAAAAAGAAAAGATCATGGACTTTTATTCATCATCAGCCTGGTATGCAGACATTGTTCATTTTCTATTATTTCTGCAATGTCCTGAGCATTTGGACAGGAAGGCTACCAAATCTTTGAAACTCAAAGCTACTAAGTATTATTTGGTAGAATATCAATTGTTCTGGAAGGATCCAGGGGGTATCTTGCTCAGATGTTTGGACCAATCTGAAATAGGAGAAGTGATCTCAGAAACCCATGAAGGTGCCTGTGGAGGGCATAAGTATTGGAAAGCAACAGCTTACAAAAATTTACGAGCTAGATATTATTGGCCATCCTTGTTCACAGATGTTTACCAGCAGGTAAGAGCCTGCATTCCTTGTCATAAATTTGCTGGTAAGCAGAAATTATTGTCTTTGCCTTTGAAACCTATTGCAGTCAATGCCCCTTTTCAGCAATGGGGTCTGGACTTTATTGGAGAAATAAATCCAGCATCTTCAGGACAGCATCATTGGATTCTCACTGTAACAGATTTTTTCACAAAATGGGTGGAAGCCATTCCTACAAGGAATGCTACAGATAAGGTAATCATGGATTTCATTGAAGAAAATATCCTGAGCTGGTTTGGCTGTCCACAGAGATTAATAACATACAATGCAAAGGCTTTTAAATCTAGAGCAATGGTGACCTTTTGTGAAAGAAATGGCATCATATTGAAGCATTCAACCCCCTATTATCCACAGGGAAATGGTCAGGCTGAATCCTCTAACAAGAACATCATTCAGAGCATCAAGAAACTGCTCAAGCATAACAAAAGCTCTTGGGATTCAATGCTGAAATATGCATTATGGGTAGACAGGATCACAGTGAAGCAGGCCATTGGGACTTCTCCTTTTCAGTTGGTTTATGGTACAGAATCAGTTTTCCCTGTTCAATTGGGGATCCCAGTGATGAAGTTTCTCCAGAATTCTCAAGAGGAGCCAAATGATATGCAGAGGAGAATCTTTGAAATGATAGAGTTACAGCAAAGTAGAGAGAAGGTGGATGAAAAAGCACAGCTGTACAGAGCCAAGATTAAAAACAAGTTTGACAGGAACATTAAAGAAAATACTTTCTCAGTGGGTGAGATGGTTCTAAGGTGGGATGCAAGAAAAGAACAAAAGGGTAAGCATGGTAAGTTTGACAATCTTTGGTTTGGCCCTTTTCTGGTATCAAAAGTTTTAGAGAACAATACTTTTATCTTGCAGTCGTTGGAAGGTGAGGAGTTGTCCAGCCCTGTTAATGGGCGATTCCTCAAGCATTTCTATAGTTTATAAGAGCATTTTCACTTGTCATTGTACATACCGGTGTGAGTGAAGTATAATAAAGACTCCATAGCCCAATGGAAGTTTTGCAGACAGGTAGATAGAAGACAAAAGGTACTAGTCTACAGGTTCTTGAAGCCTCACAGGGAGGACTTCATCCCGCAGCTGGAGCCAGATGTTATGTCAGGAATTTGTTTCTTACCTTTTCATGTTCGATTACCTTTTTGATCAAGTTTTCTTATTTCTTTGACTTTATCTTTTCAATTACTATAGGAGCTTTTGGGTATTTACTTCAATTTTTAATTTTTTTGCCTTTAGAGTTATTTTGTTTTTTCCTCCCTTAGGTCTTAAAGGGTTTTAAAAGGTCATATTATTGAATGATGTGGTCACAAATAGCATCTTGAGTATAGCTCATAGTTCAAACAGCTTTTAAACTGCATGCAAAATGACAAAAAGCTGAAAAACAGCGAGAAAATAGCACTAATTTTATTCTTGTAGCGCAAATGGAAGAAAATAACGAAGGCGTGCTACAAGAATATCGTGACCTTCATTTCTTCCGATTTTTTAGCAAAAATTTGGAATTTTATTAAATGTTGAGTGACTAATCACGTATTGTGGAGTGTTTACTACGTGTGGGATAAAGAATTATCATAAGAACAGGTGGTTCCACGTCGCGAGGGAATCGTGGTCATCGTGAGCCCAAATGCAATTCATTTTGACAAGTAGCCGCGTGGTTTGAGTTTAATGTGAGATGAGTTGTCATTTGCATGCACATTCAAAGACGAAGGACTTAGTGGAGTAATCATAATCACTAAAAAACCAGATATGCTCGCTGGGAAACAGAGTGAGGTTTTATGGAGTCACGGGAAATTAGGGCTTCATGATTTTGCTGTCTACAGTCAAATTGCATCCTGAAGGACACCTGTACATTCTAGGTGAACAAGTTAACCACTTAGATCATGATTTTAAACCACTACAGTCGATCAATTAAAAGGTATTCCACGATAAGCCAATATAGCTGAAAATTTGGGGCTTTTTCGGTGGGGTTCGTTTTAGCAAAATTGATCAAGGGAAAGGTTAAATTGTGCTGCTAAATGAAATTTCATCCAAATAAATAGCTGCTTGAGACATGTTGAGATGTTTTGTTAAGTGGAGGACTGAAATTTAGCCTTATATTGGACTATGCATTTGTTGAAGTTTACAAGAGGCTGGGTTGAAATACAATGTATGTTACGATGATTAAAATTTAATACTGTTGCTGGTGCAACATGAGATGAAGGAAATGGACATTTCAGACAATATGAAAACCTATATAGCCTAAAGACCTAATTTTTCTAGGTTTTGAAGCTTATTTCTTATTGGAAGCAAATAGAGGCAGCGAGGAGTTAAAGGCTTGAGAGTTGATGAAAACTTATTATCATTTTGACACTAATATTTCTGAGAGCTGACAATGGATTAAGTTTAAGATGGTTTATCCTTTATATAACTTCTCATCTAGCCTATAAACAGGCTGCGTCTAATCTAAAGGTTGACAGTTGTGATTCTTCATGTAATACTCTTTTTGTGCAGAGATGGTTTATACATGATTCTGGCAGGTTATGAGTACTAATACACAGGTTTATTCTACATGCTGGAGAGGGACAGCCAATAGAACAATTAAATTGCATGACAGTCACCAGTTGCAGTGAAGGGTTTGGAAGATTTCAAATGACCTAAGTCTCTTATGCTTATGATAAACCTAATATTTATTAGGAAAACAAAAAGAACAGTCAGAGAGGATTAAGAAAAGCTGTGAATAAAACCTAAGAAGATTTGCATAAAAAAGGGCAACTACGAAGTCACCTGCTGAACCCTAAAATCATACAGTTTCCATCCTTTGAAAAAAATGGGTAAGAGTGGTAAAATTAACAGAGCTGAACCAACTGATGTAGGGTGGATTGAAAAGCTCCCTGGATGTGTTGAATTATTTCAACAAGCTAGTTGGATGGACTTTTTCAAGAAGATAAATGGGTATAATACTGAAGTTTCTTGTAAGTTTGCACAGTGTTTAAAAGAAGCTATGGTGACCTTTGATACTCTTAAGTTCAGGCTGATAGTAGAACTGATTGCAGAAGCCACAGGGGTTAAGAATGGAGGTGAATTATGGTTTAAGAAATTACCCTTTACCTTTGATCCTCAGAGATACCTATTACCAAATGTCACTCCTGAATGGAATAAAGGCATTCTTATTCAAAATTTCAGAAAGGAATGGGTTGAACCAATCATAATTTTGCAGAGTTATATTACTTGTGAGGGCAGGTATGCTTATGTGTATAAGTATCACTTCAGGTTTTTGCAACATATGGTGGGACAGTCCAAGATGAACCTTCCATTTTTCCTATTCAAGAGCTTGTAAAAAATGGCTAGCAAGGTCAAAGGGCATATGGACCATTCCTCTCAGTCCATCTTTCATCATGGGCTAATTAAGTTGATTATTAGTACTCTTTTGTAGCACAAAGGTAAAATTTGGGACTTCTTTCTTTTTTTGGTCAGGTTTTCATGTCAAACAAGAAGATCGGTAGCCTAAGAGGCAAGCAGATAAAGGGAAGGTAATGATGAAGAAATTAGGTCAGAAAGCTAAACTTGAAGACAAGGAGGATGTTGAAGTTGAGAAGGCAGCAGAGCATGTGGAGGTTGACAGTAAACCCAAGGTGTTTTCAGTTGATACTGCAGGTAGATATTCATTGTTTTCAGAAGAAGAATTGCAACCTAGGCAACAGTTGATACCAGCAGCAGTTTCCAAGGAAGCTAGAGCTGCTGTTATAGAAAAGGTTGTTATGCCTGAAGATGATTTTCAAACCCAATAGAGAAGTCCACTCACCATTCTCTCAGATGATGAGGGATATTTACTAGAAGAAGATCAGCCCATTGATAAAGCAAAAGGCAAGCATGAAACCTTTGGATAATTCTTCATTTCAGAGATCAAAGCAGCCAAACCTAATAAGAAGAAGAAAAGGACTGTAACCCCATATTGGAGGCCTAAAACTAGGCCAACAAATAAACTAAGATGGAATATGAAGAGGTTACTCAATCCAAAATTGAATTCCCAACAAGAGACTATCTTGACTGATACTTCTTCAAATGAAGAGACAGAAATTGGTAAAATGGACAGTAAAAGCAAATGATAATCAGTTGCTAAACCTTCCTCTTCTTAGCCTGCAAAGGTAAAAGGATTATCACAGTCTGTAAAAGAGTTAAGGCAGCCCAAGTCTGAATTGTCTGCCATAATTCTTGAAATAAAAAATAAACTTTTAAAGCAACAGCAGGAAGAGAAAGCTGAACTATCTCCTGTTGAAAATCAAGAATGGGAAGAAGAAGATGAGCTGATACTTAGGGAAGCAGGTATTCTAAAAGACCCTAGTATTCCTGCTGATTTCACAGACTTGTTAATAAAGGATGCAAACATACTTGAGATCCCTAGTTTTGAGCAAGAGAGCATGACAGTAAGGTCAGTTGACATAGATAAATAAATCTTGCATAAAATTATTCAGCAGTATAAACAGCAGATGAAATACATGAAAGATGTCAATGATGGGTTGATGATGGTTAACAGAGGGCTTATAGAAGAATTACAGGATGTCAACAACTATTTCCAGGAGCTGAAAGCAGTATCCAAAGAGGTTCTCAAGAGAAAAAGAACTACTGACATGCACTATACAGAGTTGGAAAAGACAGTAAAGAGCTTGCAGCAGGAAAACAAGAAGCTCACCAAAAAGATAACTAACCTGGAGCAGGAGAAGAAGAAAGCTAAGAGGAAAACTCAAGCATTAGATGGCATTGCTCTGCTAGCTGAGGCAGCAAAAGAGCTATGAGTCACTTGTTCATTTCAGTTATTTGTTATCTTTTTCAGAAACTCATTAGTTAAGTGATTTACTATTTTTGGTAAATTTCACATTTTGTAATATTTTAAATTTTACTTTATCCTATCGAGTAGTTGAAGAGAGTTAGGGTTTTTGATACCTAACTGTTTTTGTTAAAGTAGTATTTAGAGATTTTTAGAAGTCATTAGAGGAGTTCTGATTTTTGGGAGTTACAGGAGGTCTTCAGACTTGTTCAGGAGTTAAGTACCAAGACTCTTATATGCATTTGATGATGAAATTATGAGATATATGACATTTTTCCCCTTCAGTTTTTTGTGTTGGCTTCATTATTGAACTTGTTTAGTTTCTTAATTGATATATTCATTACTAGTTTATGTGTATTTTCTGGTGATGCTTGTCTTTTATGAATGAACCTCAGCATAGTGTTTCTGTTGGATCTTGTGTGATATATTATGCATCTTTATCATCTTCTATTTATAATTTAGTTATTATCTTGCTCATGAATGTATTCCCTGATTGTTCCCAAAGCTTACAACCATTAAAAAACCTTTTAAACAAACCCTAAACCCTAGTTTTATTGAGTTTTATATTTGAGATTATGTTGGCTTGTTTCTTTGGCCTTGGAAACAATTTCTGGCATAAACACGATGTGTTGTCTGAAGGTGTGATTGGCTGGGGGGTGCTCCTTCATGATCTAAGTAGAGTAGATGAATACTACGATTAGATGAATAGGTTTGAAAAGTAACCTAATTTCCTTCTTGTGGTCGATGAATTACAAGATGATTGACATCATTTCCTTAATCGTCTAGTTGACTCCATACACCTAATTCACCAGCTCATAGTCCTAAATCTTCTTGGACAATATCCTGCATTCGGGAACTCTGACTAGGATTTAACAGGGAATGAGGTGTGAAAATCTGGGGTATGTATACTTGGAGATCTCTACCACGATCTATCCACAAGTTTCATCCATTGGTGAGAATTATTCATCGACACCTTCTTCCTGTCGGTCATGACCCAACTCTGGAGGATTTCCTTCTTGCTCTATCATTCTATTCGTCATTCTTCCTTGTTGGAGCACAATAAATTGCTCTCTAATATCTTCCCTTCTCTTCCTCCTTTTATCCTGTTTTATTTTATGTATATCCAAAGTGCTTTTGTGAGTAACTGTTCTATTTTTCTCCTTTTTGACCCGACTCTTCATCGCTGGCATCAGTGTTTTCTTCATCAGTCAACTATGAGTTTCTCTACTCTACTTCAGAACATGACCAACTACCCCCCCCCATAGCCGACCCGAAAGATTTTAGAAAACCCAGGTGGAACTGTCTATTTGTTTAAGAAGTACTCCCACTCTCTTTCTTAAACAAATTTCTCCCACTCCTTCTACTTGGCCTCCCAGTTTGTGTTACTTGGCGGAGTTATCAATAGTGGGTGAGGTTCGAAAATGTGGCCTACCCCTCTTTCGATCAAGAACTTAAACAAAAGTGTAGGAAACAAATGCAGGAATTTTTTGATGAGGTCGTTATAGAATACTTCTTTGATACTATCGACAGGGACTCTTTCGTCGATGACTCGATCCTCATAGAACTCGTCAATGATTATTTCGAACCACTCCACCAAATTTGTGCAACCTTCCCTTGTTAACTTCTGGAGTAACTATTGATCTTTATCTCGTGCCGACTATTTCATCCAGTATATTTTTCAGAGACTAAGGTACGAACTCAACAAAATTTTCATGTTTTTTAGAGAAGAGCTTCTCCTTAGCTTGTTCAATATTCAGTCTATTTCTTCTAGCATAGTTCTACAGGTAGTTCGTTATCTTATGCTTCCACCAATATTTGATCTCCTGCTCTGATATCATCTAGTCATAGTCATTTCATCCAGTATATGCATCCCAGCAATGGAACCAATATTGTAATCAATCAGATTGAAAGGTTACCAATGATACACATATAGAATCATATAACAATAACATAACAAGAGACAAGAATGGTAGACAGAATACAAATTATATTACTCGAGAACACATGTGCGTTCATACAATAAACCGAATCAAGTATCTATCTGGCTCAACAATCTATATATATTTTTACAAAAAAAATTACAAAAACTACCTGTCGGTTCAACCAACCGACATGACCTATAAGTTCGACCTAATCTACAATTAGTCGACTCGAAAGTCTAGTCAACTTAGTCGACTAGAAATTCTAGTCGGCTTAGCCGACTAGCTCCTCCAACAATGATTCCTGCTATCCTCTTAATTGGATTAGACCAGGGCTTGTCTTCCAAAGAAACTAATCTCCTGATGCTTTACCCACTATTAATAGTGAATCCTCATTCCACAATCCCATTAGGAATCTTCTTCTCATTCCACAATTCTATTAGGAAGCCCAGAAGAAAAGTCCATATGTGTTGAATCATGAAAGGTTCTCTCCTAGTGTTGAAGACCGAGTGCAATATCGAGAGGGTCATAGCAGAACGGGGACACATATGGGGACCAGGTTCCCATTTGGATCTTCTTAGGCCGAGGAGGGTAGCCTGAGTTCCAGAATATAGTTATATATGTAGATACAGAGCTAGTTATTTTTATAGTTAACCGAACAAAAGGAACAGGAGGGTGTTGATCTTGGTGTCGATGGTCGCGCTTCTGGGGGGATAAGGTGTTTTGTCTGGTTGTTTCATAACAAGACTTGAGGCCCCTTGTAATCAATATTTTGCTAGGATTTTGGATATCGAGTTCAAGTTAAATATTGAAGCAAATCCACTCTTTAACCAATTGATGCAAACATAATGCGTAACCCAGTATCTTGGCCCATTTGACTTCCAACTAGTTCCATAGTGAATCTCCCTTCACTATTTTTTCCATGAACCTTCCCACTAAAGCCATATTCATTATACTTTCAACCTTATCCATCCCTACATCATTCCCTAGCACCATCGTGATCCTCTCCAACTTATTTATGACACACCTTATGCATCTCTTGTTGGAATGACCCATGGTATTTGTATAAATAATAGTTTTGGTAGGGAGGGTACAAATCCAAGTAGTGATACCCTAGGATGGAATATTTCAAGGGAAATGATGCACTGAGGATTTGACTTCAATAGGGTCTAACCTAGCTGGTAGGAGGCATACCTCCTCTCCCATTTTTCTGCCTCTAAGCGACACATTGTATGTACCCTCTATGTTACTTGCAAGACACATCTCTCCTCCTTAAATGCAAATGCGATTCTCCATGTCTCCAACAACTCCTCTTGTGACCTAAAGACTGACAATGGTTTGTTCTCATTACCAACCTCATAGTCTACTAGGTGTAGGACAAAGTCCATAATTATTGATGACTTAGGTCCAAGGAACCCTATCCTTATGTTGTGTTGCAAACCTAGGCCTAAGGAAACCGTAATTCTTCGATTGCTCTATATATTCATATCCTTTCATTGCCACGAACAAACAATTCCCTTCAATTTGAAATTTCAAAACCGACAAAAATTGAGAAATCCCAAGTTGTGTTTCTAGTTGTTGTATAATCAATAGTAGATCAAAAATTCATATTGCATCACACTATTTTAGAATTAGTTCACATGGAATAATCTAGATAGACATTGCAAAAGACCTTGCAAACTACTTGAAAAGTTACAACTAATACTCGTGAATATGGGTAATAGATTAGTGATTTACACTACACATATAATTCCAAAAATGATATATCATATGTTGAACCGTGGAAGCCTCTCAAAACTTAATTTGAAGAGTCAAGGGAGATCTAATTGAATCATTTATAAGATACAATACTTGCTAAGTTTTTGCAGATGGGGTAGAAAACTAAGTGGGTTTGATTGTGGGGAAAAATCCATAAGCATGCTTGAGCTACATGAGTCTTGAGATGGATGACCTCTAATCCCTAGAGGTGATGATTGACGTTATTCCATTCATGTTGCTAGTTTCAATCCCACTTCTTCACCCCTATGAGCATCACTCAATGCAATGAGTGTTAAGAGGACTATTCAAAATCATGAGAAATTGGTATGTTACAACTAATAATCCCAAATATGGATCATAGATTACTCGATGCATATGATCCCCAAATGATATATTACTTGAAAATTATTAAAATAAACAGGCCTAATCATAATAGCACCAAATATTTCCACTTTGTTTTGTGGTAAACGCTCTGCTACATGAAAAACGACTGTCTTTCCATTACTTAACTTTGCTTCAAGTTTTTTATCCTCACGGGAGAAGACTTTAAATTTCTTTGAAAACTGTTCAAAAAACAAGTTGGACACTAGTATTGAGATCTCTATAAGTTCTTAGAATTTCCCAATGTTGCTCCTTCCTTCGAAGAATCCTCGGTGGCATCCATAAGGTTGGTATTGTTGCCAACTTCTACTAAACCAAATTCATATTGAAATACAAGTGCAAATTGTTGAGCCCTCATGAAATATTTCCTAAGGTTTGGGGTTGAATAATGACATACACACTAATTTCTCCCACTGATCTTATATAATATGCGAAGGCCATGGATTTGAAGTGCCTTTTTGGTCATGTCGCAGATCTATGCTTTAATTTCTTTAATTCTGCATCCATCCTCGGCTTCAAACTATGAGCATGTCAATTTTCTCAGATGCGTATTCATACATGTGCGAGGTGACAATATTGGTGTTCTTCTTAAACACAATGTATGGTGCAAGCGAACCAATGAAATTAACCTCTTCATATACCATTCAAAGATCATAAACCATCTAACCTACAAAGTTAAAACCACCCATAAATATATACCAATAATTACACCGAAGGCGTTTCAACAATGAAAGAAGTTGTCTCAAAAGATTCCTCGTCTCCCTGGCAACTAACCTTCCGAAACGTGCCTCCTGGTCATTGGCGGTTTTAGGTACATCACGCCGTGGTTGAATTTCCCAATTCTTATATCTCATGATCCTGCAAGGACAAAATAGGGTGGCATGGACTTTAGGTATAGAAAAATCCGGCATGGAGTTGATCGGTTAAGTACACATTCTGAAAACTTCCAGGATGTATTCTGTCTGTTCGTATTCTTTCTGCGTAACTTCTTCCTGCCCCAAATCCATCCTTATTTTAAACTCTTGTGAGTTATTTTTTATGGTTCTACCTCTAAATTTGTCAGAGATTGTGGCCTCTAAATCGGTATGCTGATGAATTGTTGTTTTTTCAGTTCGGTCCCTAATTGTTCATTCTCGATTTAAGAACTTCTGCCCCATAGAGCACAAGGTGTTGTGCGTGGTATGATGGAGTTGATCGGTACCATGTTTTTTCGACAAGTGGATTGCGTGTTTTCATTAAACCTCTATTTATTGTTGTTCCTGAATGGATTGGTGGACTCAATGGATTGATTTTCAATTGCGAATCCTTCTTCCTAGTTGGTGGTTTACCATGTTTTTTTTACAAGTGGCTTACGTGTTTTCACTACACTTCTATATGTTGTCCTAAACACCCGGTGCTGGAAATTATTATTTTTACAGGCTTTCGGACAATTTTGCAGTTCGTTTCTCTTAATTCAGCATAGAGAAAACACTTTCCCCTTGCCAAGATTTTTCGAGTTTCAGTTTAGCAGTTTATTTGGGTTTAGGCTATTATTTTCTATAGTGCTTTGTGCATTTAGGATCTTATTTTGGGGTCAATTTGGTCATGGTTTAGTTTCACTGCTGGTTCAAGTGATGAAAGACACTTTGCTCATGTCTCTTCATTCACATTAATGCTTCATCAATGCATTGTTGCTCCATTAATGCAATATAGTTTGTCATTTGAGATAAACATGGGGCTATATCTTCAATTTTGCTCATCTTATGACGATCTCCAAGATCTTCTTACAATATTTCATTTATCGCATTCACTGCTACACCGCCTTTGCTTTCCACATATAAACATGCCTTCAGGTAACCACTCTATTTTACTATTTGCCTTTGTTTTGCTTATATTGATTTTGTTGTGTTTCATTTGCACTTCGAGTTTCCATCAGAATATTTTGAACCTTGCTAAATGTTTAGGTATTCCTTACTTCTTCATTTAGTTTGATTTTTAGATGGTGAAACAGCATTGCTATGTTTTAATCCACTATGACTCTAATCTTAATATAGCTCAAGTTAAAGATCTAATATACGTGGATAGCTCGCTTTGGCTATATGAAATTTATTTAAATATCCAATGACAATTATTTATGTTAATAAAAAACAAGTTTCGAGTTTCCATCAGAAGATTTTGAACCTTGCTAAATTTTCAGGCATTCCTTACTTCTTCATTTAGTTTGCTTATTAGATGGTGAAACATCATTGTTGTGTTTTAATCTACTGTCACTCTTGCTTTGTTGCGAAAATATTGTTCCATATACTGGTTATGCAATGCCTGTCAATAAAATGTTAGGTATTAGCTTTAAAACTGTTGTTTAAAGCTTATCAAGTCGATATGCAAAATCAAACCAAGTTTAGAGACCAAATTTCCGCCAAATTTACAGGGAGACTGATGAAAAATAACATAGAGCGAATTTAAAAGAGGCATGAACTTAGCGGAGGAATAACTTATACGAAAATAATATGAACAGTGAAAATAAAAAGTGAAAAATCGAGATTTCGGATTCCGAAATATAGGAAATAGTTACACCGACATGTTTCTATTTGAACACAGGATTTCTAGATATGTTGCAAAATTGAAAATCGGAAGATAGCATGTTCCTTATTGGAAAACATACAACATAAATTTCTGAATTCCGAACTGTCGAAAATTGAAAATAGGAACATGGACATGTTCCTATTTCAACACATAGGATTTCAGTATATGTCGCAAATCTGAAGATTTTGAACCTTGCTAAATTTGCACGTATTCCTTAGTTCTTCATTTAGTGTGCTTATTAGATGGTGAAATAGCGTTGCTATGTTTTAATTGAATGTGACTCTTGCTTTGTTGCAAAAATATTGTGGCATGTATTCATTATTTCATGCGTGTCAATAAAATGTAAAGGCAGACATTGGGTAATTTTGATTATAGTTCCTTTTTTTAGTTGTCCATTTTCAATTCTGCAATTTAGGATTTGCGAATAAGGAACACCTAATATATCTTCAATTTTGCTCATCTTATGACGATCTCCAATATCTTCTTACAATATTTAATTTACCGCATTCGCTGCTACACTGCCTTTTCTTTCCACATATAAACAGGCCTTCAGGTAACCACTATTTCTTACTATTTGCCTTTGTTTTGCTTATTGATTTTGTTGTGTTTCATTTACACTTCGAGTTTCCGTTGGAATATTTTGAACTTTGCTAAATTTGCAGGTATTCCTTAGTTCTTCATTTAGTCTACTTATTAGATAGTGAAACAACGTTGTTGTGTTTTAATTGAATGTGACTCTTGCTTTGTTGCAAAAATATTGTGGCATGTATTGGTTATGCCGTGCATGTCAATAAAATGTTAGGTATTAGTTTTTTTCCTAGTTTAAAATTTTGCTTATGAGATGCTTAAACACCCTTCTTGTGTTTATGAGATGATGAAACACCCTTCCTGTGTTTCAATTGACTCTTACTCCCTTGTTGTGTTTCAATTCTCTCTTACTCGTGCTGTGTGGAAAAAGGGCCGTGACTTGTATTTCTTATGTACCTTCATAATGGTACATATACAAAATTAGGTCAGTTAAAAATTATTTTTTAAAGCTTATCAGGTCGATATAGAGAATCAAACCAAGTTTAGACACCAAATTTCCACCAAATTTACAAGGAGACCGATGAAAAATAACAGAGAGCGAATTTAAAATAAGCATGAACTTAGCAAAGGAATAACTTATGCAAAAACTTCGGATTCCAAAATCTCAGAAATAGGACGTGTCAGAAATTGGGAATAGGAACATGGACATGTTTGTATTCTGTATATGTCGCAAAATCGGAAATCAGAACATAACATGTTCATTATTTTCACACGTAAAATTTATGGAATCCGAAATGTAGGTTATTGGAAAACATATGACCTAGGATTTTTGCAATCCAAAATGTTCATACTTGTGAATATCATCCGAGATAAAGATTCGGAACCGAATAGATGAAGAGTTGAATGAGTTCACTTGGTTTAAAATGAAGAGCTACTGCTTCTAGTTATATATAGTGATCTTGTAGAAAATGGACCACTAAAAGAAGGAACTATAATAGGAATGGACTTAGCGGAGGAATAACTTATGCGAAAATGATACCAACAGTTAAAATAAAACGTGAAAATTGAGTCGAAATAAGATTAATACTATTACCTATATGTTCAGAAATAGGAACACTGACTTGTTCCTATTTGAACATAGGATTTATGGATATGTTGCAAAATCAGAAATCGGAAGATAGCATCTTCCTTATTGCAATACATAGGACATAGATTTCTTGTTTCCGAAATGTCGGCAATTTGCAATAGGAACATGGACTTCTTCATATTTGAACACAGGATTTTTGTATATGTCACAAAATAAAAAACCAGACCTAACATGTTCGTTATTTTCACAAGTACAATTTCCGAAATCCGAAATGTCGGTTATTGGAAAAACATAGAACATAGGATTTCTGCAATCGAAAATGTCGTAAAATCGAAAAATATGCTCTTCCTTATTCGCAAAACCTAAATTGGCGAATTGAAAATTGGAACATATGGTGTTCCTTATCGAAAAACATAGGACATAGATTTTCGGATTCCGAAATGTCAAAAATCACAAATAGGAACGTCAACATGTTTGTATTTGAACACATAGGATTTCTGGATATGTTGCAAATTCGGAAATCGGAAGATAGCATGTTCCTTATTGGAAAACATAGGACATACATTTCCGCATTCCAAAATGTCGAAATCGGCAATAGGAAAATGGACATGTTCGTATTTCAACACATAGGATTTCTGTTCGATACATTTATAGCTCAAACAGATTCAAACCAGAGTAATGAAATATGTTAATGAATAAAAATAACCAGAATAATGAAATGTGTTAATGCGAAGAATTTTGTTTTTATATATCCATTTTATTCTAGTCAAATGATTATGTTACATTTCATTTTTTTTTATATTTTCATTCTCTGTTTCATTTCGCAGGAAAAAATTACCATCACGTTATGGAGACTATGGTAACAGAAGATTCTATTTCACTATTGCTACATGGTGTTGTCAACCTTTGTGCGTTGGTACAAGTCTCCGCATTAAACCAAGTGAATTCACTCAACTCATCATCTATTCGGTTCTGAATCTCTATTTCGGATGGCCTTCACAATCATGAGCTAATTCTTCCAGTTATATATAGTCATCTTGTAGAAAATGAACAACTAAAAGAAGGAACTATAATCAAAATTACCCAATGTTCATGCAACATTGTACGTAATGAAACATACATTTAATTTCCTCTTTCTTTTTCTCTCAATTAGTTTCACATTGTTCATGCATCCAATGTTTGTCTCCCATTCATGTATAACAAACTTCATCTCATAGGACTATTGCATTGGTTGCACTCGAGGCTGTCAGAGTCGATGCAACAATTATTGGATATCTTGCACCTTACCACTTACCTGTAGCTTCTCCTTCTGAAAGTAGTTGTTCTGTTCCAGTGAACACTAACTCAATAAATCAAAACCCTATCTTAGCTGGATCGACTATCCCATTCACATCACTCTCCTCTTCTACCAAAGTTTGGAACATTCAAGGTCGAGTTACTGCCAAGACAAACATACATGAATATGGCAACCAACGAGGATCTGGAAAAGTGTTTGGTTTTGACCTTGTTGATGCTTCACACGATGAAATACATATATTTTCATTCAATGAATTGGCACTCTCTATGTATGACCAAATAGAAATAGGAATAGTGTACATCGTATCAAATGGCACAATTAAAGCATCGAACCCAATTTTCAACCATTTAAAAATCCATAATGAGATTTTTCTAGGTTCCACTTCAACCATTCAACCATGCTTAGATGAATATCCCTTAATAGCTTTAGGTTTCTTTAACTTTAAAACTATTAAGGAGATTCAAACTATACCAGTAAATTCCATGGTTGACGTTCTTGGACTTGTCATTTCAATTTCACCTACATCCACGATACGAAAACGGGATGGTGTTGAAAATCTTAGGTGAACCATTGGACTCCATGACATGTCAGACTAGTATTGACATAACACTTTGGGGAGAGCATTTCCAAATTCAAGGAGTTGAGCTTGCCGGCCTTCGCGGTTTACCTACTCCTCTAGCAATAGTGATTAAGGGTAGTCGTGTTACAGATTTTAATGGAAAATATTTTGGCACTATTTCCAACTCTACTATATTTATAAACCCAAACATTGAACAAAAACAGTTCTCTAGAAATGGTTTATTGACAATGGATTTCGTTCAGCATCTTCGTCTTTGAGTCGCAAATTTAGTGCCTCTCATTCTGCTCGTTGAAAATTCATCACCATCAATGAGCTACAAACTCTTCAAGCATCTGAAAAAGCTATTTGGTATTCTCTTGCTGCAACCATCACAAATGTTAACATGGATGACTTTCATTCCCTTGCATGCCCTCTTTTTGTTGATGGTATACAATGCATGAAAAAGATTGTGGACAAAGTTGGAGACATTTGGCATTGTGGTAAATGTGATGGGTAGTTTCCTGAATGTGACTACCGATACATCCTAAAGGTTGACTTGGAAGATGTAACTAGAAATATTCATGTTGTGATCGCTTTTGATGATGTTGCAAACCAACTCATGGGCATTTTATCAAAAGACCCGTGTCTTCTCTCAACTGAATTAGCATCAATTGCTGAAATAGTCTAGATAATCTACAACAAACAATTACTTCTTACTCTTTTAGTTAGAACAGAGACGTTCTCCGGAAATGCACGCCTAAAAGTTGTAATTGTGATGGTTGAAAATACATCATCAGCAACTTCACTGGATACATAAATATATAATTTTTTTCAACCTGATACATAGGCATATTATTTATTGTCTGTAACGAATGTTTTGATCACCTCAAGAAAAGACATGTGTCTTTTGTCAACTGAATCAACATCAATTGTTGAAATTGGGCACCTAAAAGTTATAATTGTCATGGTTGAAAATACATCATCAAAAACTTCACCGCATATATAAATATACACGTTTTTTCAACCTGACAAAATCTCATATTCTTTGAAAATATATTCTTGAAAACTTCTATTTTGCAATTTGATACTTTCACTCTAGAACCTATAACTTAACATTTTTTACCTAAATTGTTTATACAACCTGTATGATTACTTTTGAATAGCATTATAATTTGCTATTCTGTTTATTTATTGAATCAACAACTTTCTTTTCTTATTTGTTAACAAATATTATATTTTTTTCATATATCCTTTTTCATACTAGATTTTGTTGTTCTATTTTGCTGCTTTCTTACAATTATCAACGTGCGACCTGAAAAAATATATTTATTCCATCAATATTATTTTCCAGAAACATTCTTGGTTATCTACATGCAATCAGTTAATATTTTCTTTTTGTCTTCTACTTTATACCGATAAACTTTGCAGCTAACAATTTTACGATTTTGTTGTAGGCATTATGCCAACTCACAACAATTAACAAGCCAATGCACGAAGAAGAATTGTATATGTAGAGAACAGAGATAAAAAAAACAAGAGACAACATCTTCTTTATAGAGTTGCACGACTACCTGTGGATATGTCTTGTCCAGTTTCTCTTCCCGAACCTTCCAACAGACCTTCACTTCGACCATCTATGTTAAATCCATCAAGCACCCACCTCGATGATGCACATCAATGATTTCATAAAAAAATGGACCAACTGCGTGATATGCATGTTTGCTTAATTTGCAAAGAATGTTACCCTAGTATTGTAATGAAAACATTCCACGATGCATATACTTGTTCTCGTTGTATTCTAGAATGAAAAGGCCATTGCTTTTCATTCGAAAAAAATATGGATCCAGGAATCCAACCACCTGTACTTTTAGCACTTACACAGGTTGAATAAATGCTCATTATTCGTGCTAACCCAGTTTTACAAGTTACACATGCTCATGGTGGTCAATATAAATATTCTGGACATACTATTTGCTTCCCCTGGGACATTTCCAATATTTCCAAATACCTGCCCCATTTAATATCATAACTCGACATCCTTGTTGTTCGAAAATGCAACTCTACAAACAATCCATATGAACTGTTTGTTATTCATACACGTGTTCTTCCTGCCCTTGAATACAAAATGGCAAATGACCCATACTACAAGGATGTATAGGTGAACTTAGTTGCATTATCTTCACTACCTCTTGTCTCAACAGACATTTCACCTTGAATTCCACATGTTAATAGAAATGATACATTATCTCATCAGCAAATCTTGTCCTCTACAGTTAAACCACCAAATTCATTTGAACCCTATGAAATAGAATCCTCCTCATTTATTTCAACACAACCTAATGCTAGAACTGAAGTTGAAGAAATTAGACAGTTGTTACATATACCAAATATTCCACTAGCACCTTCAATTGATTGGCCTCCTATAGGAATTTCCCCCATCAATGAGTACAACACAGAAGGACTTCTTTCCATGGCTTTTCCAACTTTGTTTCCCACAGGTGCAGCAATGCTTAAACAACCACGCATTCATGAGGTTGATATGCATGAATATGCACTTCGCCTAATTCACTATCATGACCACAGATTTGGGCAACATCCTCGGTTTCGCTACTACATATACAATGTAATTATGCATCATCGGAGTAATGCTACTGCCTCTGTTTTTGTCAAAACTAATCTTGAAGATACACTACCTACGACAATACTTGAGCTTGTTAACCAATTGCAAGACATGCCTAATCAGAAAATTGGGGAGCTGGTCGCAAGGTTTGGATCTTCATTACGTGGAACACGCTCATATTGGAACAAAAGTAGGGCTGAACTGACAAATATGATCAATCAACAAGGTACACCAACTTTATTCTTTACCCTTAGTGCAACTAATACAAAATGGACAAATTTGCATGTTCTAATGCCTGCTAGACGTTCTACCGGTTTAGCTCAAGACTACCAATGCAAAGTTCACAACATTGTATCAAATCCACACATTACATCACAATCCATGCACAATAGATTGAATACATTCCTTCAAGAGGTGCTTGAAAAAGGTTTTCATATAACGGATTCTTGGTGCAAGTATTTTACCATCTCTTCGTTCTTATTTTTCTCTTCGTATTTTTCACTTTATACATTTTGATTTCTAATATATTCATTTTCCTTCCATGAAGGTATGAATGGAAACATAGAGGATCGACACACATTCATGGTTTTATTTGGTTGGCAGATGCACCAAATATGGACACCTTAGATTGGGAAGATATTGTTGCAGTTGAAGCTGCAAATTTTTTTTTTTGACACATGTTACAACTTGGAATCCTCGTGATACGCACTTGTCAACATCTGGGTTACACCATTCTACATAAAATGATCCATGCATTCTTGCATCACCATCCATATTTGCATCAAACTACTCAGTTGACTATGAAGAACTTGTAAATTTTGTTCAAAGACACACCAGATGCTCAAAATCAACTTGCCTTCGCAAAAAAGGCACATCTGTTCAATGTCGCTATGGTTTTCCATATGAGTTACAAGCTGCTTCTTCATTATTCATTGATGAAAATGGACGTAAATATACAATACTATAAGAGATGGTTCCCTTCTCAATATCCACAACCCTATCATGCTTTCAATATGGAGGGATAATGTTGATTGCCAACCTGTTCTTTGTAAACATGTTATCCTCAAATACATCTCAAAGTATGCATCAAAAGTAGATCCAAAATCAGAAAGCTACCATGCAATTATCTCTCGTCTTGCACATGCAGCACCAAGTGACAGCCTTATTCTTCAGCCAATCAAAGAATTTCTTGCACAAAAAGTTGCAGAACGAGACATTAGTGCACAAGAGACATGTCACATGCTACAAAAACTCCCACTTGTTCTTTGTAGCCGCCATTTATTTTCACTGGATGTGAGTCAAAGTGTCTTCCACTATGTTTCTAATGGCACTAATAGCATCCCTCCAACTCTGCCCTTTATATTTGCATACATGCAAAGACTACTAGCTCTTGAACATCTAACCCTACTAGAAGTTGCTCGTTCTTGGTATTTCTCTACTAATAGGAAAAAAAATCCATGGAAACAAAACTTGCATCACAAAATTGCTAGAGTCTATCCACAATTCCTTTCCATTCATTCCTTTGATCCTTCATCTTTTGAACCATTTTGTTGGAGCGAACTTGTTCTATACAAAGCTTTTCGTTCCATCCCTCACGATATTGGAACAACAACTTCTGAAATTATTTCTCATTGGAAACAAATTAAAGGCACATATACTATCTAGCATGTTGAACGTGCACAAGAAGAACCCTGTACACCTCTATATGATGATTCAAACTCTGATGATATTACCTTTCCGTTGTCCCATAACACAGAAGAATGGGAACTTCTCTCTCAAACACGACCAGGAAACAACATTCAAATTAATGACCTTGAAATGCTTGGACATCGTTATTTTGACAAAAATCACGATTGGACACATAACAATATAACCAACG
Source organism: Pseudotsuga menziesii (assembly GCA_001517045.1). NCBI lineage: Eukaryota > Viridiplantae > Streptophyta > Pinopsida > Pinales > Pinaceae > Pseudotsuga > Pseudotsuga menziesii. The sequence continues at coordinate 23,713 of LPNX010698167.1, forward strand.
ACTTGCATCATACAGCAACATCATTTATTGACATCAATTGCTTGTCCACCCAACTACATGAAGATAGCCTATCGTTGTCCAATTCCCCTAATTCCTTGTCTCCCACACAATGCATAGCTTTTGATGTTGTCACTTCTCATTTTAGAAACACTACATCCGCTCCATCACTCAAAATGGTGATTCAATATACTGCAGGCACTAAGAAATCTTACTTGATATATTGCTTAAAATCTGCACTACAAACTCCATCTGAACAAAGTGCCTGCGCACTTCTTCTCCTTGCTCCAACTGGTGTTGTTGCTTTTAATATACATGGATCTAAAATACATTCTTCTCTTCAAATATCCATTGGTGAAATGAAACCCCTTGAAGGCCAATCCTTGAATAACTTCGCCATATTCACTATATTCTCATAGATGCAATGAGCTTTATTGGACCAAAAATGTTGACTCAAATTGATGCACGATTACATCAAGATTTTCCCTAAAATTGTACTATACCATTTGGTGGTTGTTCCATAATCCTTGTTGGTGAATTTGGACAATTTCCTCCTGTAAAGGACATCCCCATGTATGCAGGATCATCCGTTGGAACAGCTCTGTGACGTAGATTTGATAATTTTATCACGCTAGAAATAATTTTTCGACAACAAGGAAATAGCCCTTCTCAAACTGCCTTTCGGTAACTCTTGCTAAACCTACAAAATGGAACACCAAATTTTGAAGACTGGCAACTCCTAATGACAAGAACAAGTTCATGCCTTTCAGATGTGGAAAACTGTTCTTTTCAACAATCTATCCACTTATATCCCACCAATACCTCCATTGCACTACACAATAAACACATGTTGAAACAACTTAATATGCCAATTGCACATTGCTTCGTAGAACAAAGGAACAAACATGGCTAGGGATCCATTGACGACGAGAAGTTGCCATTAAAGGTCCTTCTTGCCATTGGTCAATAAGTCATGTTAACTGCTAATTTATGGGTTCAAGCAGGACTTGTTAACATATCACTTGGAAAAATGATTGACATTGTCTACAACTCCAATGAACAACCTCCTAGCTTACCATATGTTTTTGTTGTCGAATTCCTCTATTACAAAGGACCCTTATGGGATGTTTTGAATCTTACTTATGTTCCAATATCTCCTATAACAAGGGGATCTCGTAGGCAACTACCACTTCGTATGACATGGGGTTTAACATTTCATAAAGTACAAGGTATGACCCTAAAAAATGTTACAATAGATATTGTAAACACTGATAGACAAGGACCCATATTCACTGCAATATCAAGAGTTACATCTCTTTCAGGCCTTCGCATTTCTCTAGCTCTCTCTTTTTCTAGATACTCTCGAATGCAAGACAATCTATTTTTCCAACGTAGGAAACAAGAGGAAAGTTTACTTGCTTCAAAGTATTTAAAAGCAAATTGTGGTTGAACCTTCTCATTATTTGCTCTATAAATGTACTATTTTTTTTTATCACTTGTTAATGTAAAAAATCTTTGTAGCTGTGTCAACATAACTTGTATACTCCATCAACTAGGCTTCGAATGGCTGCAAATGCTTAGCAGATTTCTCTACTGCACTGTGAAGCTCTAATTCATCTGTTTTGTCTTAGTCTATACTCGACACAACCTTTTGTCTGCCTTAAAGATTGCTGATTTCCTATTTCCGATTTTCGATTATCGGGTATCAGAAACCGGAAATTCCAGTTTTTGTTAATGTTATTTGGGGTATCCACTATTTTCAATTTCTGATATTTCGGATATTGGAAACCGAAGACTCAGTTTTTTGTTGAAATAATTTGTTGGCTTTCCTGTTTCCAATTCCCGATATTTCGTATATCAGAAAACCGGAAGTGAGCAAATTATTTCAACAAAAACCTTAATCTGGGGTTTCCCATATCCAAAATATCGTAAATTGGAAATTCGGGATACCCCAAACCATTTTCAGTCTATTTTTATCGATCTTCTTTATTTCTAAGTTCATTTTTTTATTGCTTTTATTTCAGTCTGTTTTTATCAATTGTTTTATATTATATCAATTATTACGTTTTATATCAATGGATAAAAACAAAGACTGATATAAGGAATCAATTGATACAAAACAATAAGGAATCATATAATGTGTATAATGAGTCATATAATGTGTACAAAACAATAATATCAATTATTACCTCTTTATCAGAAATAAAGAACTCCGTTAGGTTTATTGTTTCTTTAAAGCAATTTACCTCTTGGTATTTTCCAAACTTAAAAGTGAAATCTATCCAATTTGGGATGAAAGGATGGATTGAAATGCATTAATTGATTTAAGAGGTGAAATTTAACTAAAATGAAATATTTTTTCAATATAAATTCATTTTAATTTTGAATTTGTAAAGAATGATAAGGTTCCAGTTTATAGAACTGTAACTTTCTTCAAATTTTGATTGACACCTCATTCATATATTATTTAATTGCTTTCATTAATAAAAATATTTGATTATAATGCATAGAATTCACTGTAAATCAAGTTGTTTGTTTCTAAAAATAAATAACCAAAGCGTAAAAACAAAGAGGTGCACCGATTATCATATTTAGTTAAAACAATTTTGTGTTTTCAATAGGGAAAATGGTTATTATATCCCATGGTTAAATAGGGAAAATGATAAAACAGGTTAAATATTTACGCATATTTATTCTCAGGAAATAACTACGACAATTATTATATATCAGGAAATAATTAAAGTATACAAATTTTAGATCAACTGTTATTTCCTTAAATGAACTTAAAAGAAAAAACAAAACAAAAAATTTCACATTTTAAATTTTCCATTTGCAAAACACGATACCCGATTTCCGAAAGGTTCAGTTTCAAAACAACAGTTATTTACCGTGTTCGCGATTTCCGATATGCAATATCTGATGTTGAAAACTCGGATTCACGTTTTTGTTGAGATATTTTGGTCCATTTGCGATTGCGATTTCCAATTTTTGACTTTCAAAACACAATAAACAATTTTCAAAAACCGAATCAGAAACCGCAAAGTTGTTTTTTCTTAAGGGTATTTTCCTTATTCGCGATTTCCTATTTCTGATATTTCGGATATTGAACAATGCAGACTCAAGTTTTTTCTCAAGTGATTTGCTAGCTACCAAATTCTCCAATTTTCGAAACACAATACCCAATTTCCAAAAATCGATATCGGAAACCGCAAAGTCGAATTTTTCTTAAGGGTATTTCTCTTATTCGCGATTTCCTATTTCTGATATTTCAGATATGGAACAATGCAGACTCAACTTTTTTGCTCAAATGATTTGAAATTTTAACATTTGATTTATTTCTATGTCAAATCTTCTAAACAAAAATGTTTACAAAATGTTTGATTCTTCAGTAAATTCAAAAATATATTTTTCGAATAAACAATCTCCTAGCTTGCTCTATATATTCACCAACTTTTGTAAAATAAAATTGAAGTGAGACATCAAAATATATTTGATGCATATGTGGTAATTTCAATAGGAACTAAAGTCTCAGATGAATATACAATTATTTGAATACGTCCATCACAGGAAAATGAACTCCTACCTCCTATACAACATTCACATTTGAACCTTTCTCACCCCTTCCAAAGGCTTCTAGCGCTTCCTCTAGAGTATAGACCATATATATCGTATGCATGAATGAAAATTGACAAAAATTACTTTTCATTTTTGGGATTCAATAGTCGGAAAACAAACATTCAGTCCAAAAAACCAGACAAATCCACTTTCCGACATCGAACGTATCAAAATTCGAAAATCGCTAACTATCGAACTGCATATTTTAGCTCTGTTTAGAAAAAACGAAACAGAAACAAGCTCATGAGTTAGCACCGCTGGTAGTGACAGCCGGATCCTGCGTGTCCTATGTTTCCTCAACCATAGGACAAGGCCCAAAGACTTCCTCGTCTGAAGATGGTAGACCAGTCGCTTTCTCGACAAAGGCATCCGGTTTCCCCACAGAAGGATTCTCTTTACCCATAGAAGCATGCGCTTTCCCCACAGAAGCATTAGATTCAAGACCTCCTTTGAAAAGTTCCCTAATTGTAACATGAACTGTAGATACAACGGGTATTGTAGGAGTCGCAACATTCATTTCTGGAGCCATAGAGACATTTATGCTACCTCCATCACCCAACGAGTCAACTCCTAGAGCTAATTTTTTCCACATGCCCATGATATCTCTCTCCATGATAACCATATCTAAGTCCAACATTTTCGACGTAGCCTCTGAAATTATCATCTTACTATTATTCCATCTCCCTAACATTTCCTCCATGAGGGACCCCATCATGTTTTTTACGATCCAATAGTGATTCGGGCTTACCCCATCAATATCGCGAGCAAGATTATCGTTTACCAGCCTCCTTTCCCAGTCATCTATTATGGACCGAACTTGTGGAGAAATATCATTGTTGTAACCATCTACTTTTTTCACACGCGCCCCTCGTTGCGCACAACCGCGAGCACTTCCAGCACGACGAGACGTGGCACGTTTCTTGGACATAATGTGATGCTTCAGATGCAAAACAAAATGGAGAAAAGGTAGGCAGAATGGTTCTGCAACAAAATCAGGGAAGAACAAAAATGGTCGAAGACCCAATCAGTTAGGAAAGAAATAGCTGAGCGCAATTAGGGAGAAAGATTCATCACCACACTAAAACCAACAGGAGGCCATTAATGGGGAAAAAATATTGTTGTATCACTTCCACTTACTGACCAAGTGAAAATGACCAAGCACATAACGAAATGACCTGAGTGTCAAATCATCCCTTACCTCGGTAGCGACAGTGTCCTCCATTGAAGATGATACGTGCTAACAGAACTTCGTCGACAACGACTAATTAATTAATGTTGTCTCCGACAACTGTAATCCTAGCATTAAATCGAATATAATAACCGGAAATTTTAATCATAACCGTGTTGTATCTAAACTCGGTAATCAAAACTCTTCATGATAGATGTCACTATCGAATCAACTGCAATCCCAGCATTAAAACTCCACTTGCTTCATTAATGCGTAATGAGTGCAGACTCGGTAATCGAAACTCTTCATGATAGAAGTCACTATTGAATCAACTGCAATCCCAACATTAAAACTCCACCTGCTTCATTAATGCGTAATGAGTGCAGGATAGATGACACAAACAAGTACAACATCAATCTGCGACAATATACCTGTCCGTTCCCTGCTTACTAATTTGACTCTCATCATTCACATCCATGGTTAAACTTCATATTTATTAATAGAAATAATTGTTATTATTCAATCTATAAACCTAATAAATTTGTTTCTTAAAAATTTACTGTATACATTAAAATTTATAATTCTTTACAAATATTATATTTTATATCCCTTTCTAACTCATTTCTGCAAATAAAATTAAATCATATGATTTCCAAAGTTGAATATTTTGAATATTAAATCCGAAATATCGGAAATCCGAGAAATCAATAAACATTACAAATAAAAAAACCCATGTTTCCACTTTGTAATATCCAAAATATTCAAAATAAAAAATTGCAAACATAGGAAATTATTTCAACACAAACCTTAATATCCGGTTTCGAATATCCAAAAGACAAAGGTTCGGTTGCATAAAGACACAATATTTTTACACTTTGAAAAACTGTACAATATCGGGCATACCCTAAATAACCTTAACAAAATTTAAATTTCCAGTTTTCGATACCCAGAAATCGCATATTCAAAATGTCGAAATTAGGAAATCGGGGAATAAGACAAAAAATCAGAAAATATCACAAAAATATTTTGTCATATTTCCAATATCCGATTTTTTTTCATATTTTGTGATATCTCTAGAATAAAAAATCGTGAAGATAGCAAATTATTTCAACAAAATCTTGAGTATCCCGTTTCGGATATCCAAAATATTGGAAATCGAGGATACCCAAAATAACCTTAACAAACAATGGAATTTGCAATTTTCGAAACCCAAAAAGCTGAAATTGGAAATAGAAAATGAGAAATACTGAATTGTCTTGCGAACAAAACAAATTAGACGACAACCCCTTGAAAGCTAAGTGTATTTCATTAACAAGTTGCAAAGTTAAAAAGTTAAAATTAAAACCCAAACAAATTGCGAAGTTAAAATTACTTTGATCATAAACTCATTCCTAAACAAGATAACTAATAATTTCAAGATAGAACTATTACAAAATATAACAAATGAAATAAAACAAAGAATTAATGTACAAACATGATCAAAATTACTTCTTTCAACTTAATTTAGACCAACTTAGCAAATAAGTGTTAAAGATACACAAATTCAAAAAAACATTGTTTCTTGCACTTACACAATAAGTCCAAATTCGCGATAGAAATTTCTTTCCCCAGCATAGCTGTATACATAAATATTTGCAAATATTACCAAAACATGCAATTACAGAAATAAATAGTTTCTAGCTTTGCTCAAGGGCAGAACGCCATTTGGCAAATAAATCTAGAATGTCATCAACTTCCTAAAAATGAACATTCTTCAATTGAATTTCGTTCTTGCAAATTTGGGACGAAATTTCCTTCCTTTTGATTTTTTTCCATTCTTTGATGAACAACTTTATCCAAGCTATCGAGTCATGGGGAACTTCTATCCATTTCTTGATCTCTTGCACCGTTAACTGACTGATTTGTTGGATCAACTCTTTGGAATCATCAAAATTCTTTTCCACTTCTTCCAAATGAACTTTAAGACAAAATGCCTCACTGAGAGGTTCCAAATCAGGTAAACTCAAATAGGTTAGCAAATTCTTTGAAGCAGACCACGTGTTTTCACAAACTTTTTGTCTTGCATTGACTACAACTTCAAGTGAATCGTACATAGCCTCCCATGTCTCAATGGAAACTTCAGTTGTTTTCAGCTCTAACTTCTCTAAAATTCACAAGCCATCAGGTCTTTCCTTAATATGTTTTTTCCAACCTCTTACTCGCTCTAAAGCAGTGGATGTTGCTCTCATCCGATGATGGTGACCCTCAAGGTTTTCAGAATGCTTGATAAACTTCTCATATAGGCATTGCATCTCATTAAAACAGCTATACAAATCTATCATAGCCTGTTGAAATTCTACCTGTATTTTACAGAGTACCTATTTAAAATCCTTAGGTCTCACATCGACAAAAGAGCAGCCTTTTGAGGCTAAATGGAGATCTTTCAGTTCTTGATCGACAAGAGAAATTTGTTTTGCTTGTTGCTGATTCACAATCTCTACATTCCGAAGCTGTTGCTTGGCTTCTTCAACTTTCTTTTTCCATTTCTCTATTTTGTCTTCATGTTCTTGTTTCAACTGCCCAATCTGTTGTTCATACCTCTGTTGTGTTTCGGCTAACTCTCGTTTGGCCTTCTCCAATTCCTTCTGTTTTTCACCAAAAGCCAAACTTAATTGTGAAACATATTGAAAATTAGCTGCAGTAAAAACTCCCATGGCAGCTGTCTCCATTGCCCCTTGCTGTATATCACTTGTATCTGCCTTCCATATGACCTCACCAACGACAGGCACATTTTTGGTTGAGATTTCTCTGGCTCTCTTGGCTCCCCTTTTAACCACAGCTTTATCCTTTTTACTCCAATAATATTTTCCAAAGGATACTACTGCATCTTCTCCAAAATATGTGATAACTTTAGAAGATGAAATGCTTTGCTGGTGGATGGTAACCGAAGGATCAGTTTGGGTTTGATTTAAAGGAATGTCTATGCTAAGAGGGATAATATTCATACGAGAAGAGACAGAGGTAAAAGTGAGTGATGTAAAAGAATCAGATATAGGAAAATCCTCCTTTTGAGGAAGAATCATATAGACAGAAGGAATGTCGTCCTAAAAAATATAGGAAACTGGGGATGTAATGATAGGTTGAACTGATGAAAATGAAGAACAATAACTATGAATAGGTGAGTCAACTGAACTACTGCACATGCTAAAAGTAGCTGACATTATTCATGACAAATTTACCTTGGGAAAACAATGCTGGAAAGATGATGTACCTAACATACTGGAAAACCTTTGGATATTGGGGATAGATGACACAACCGTAGTCATAACAGCCTCGGCGTCTTCTTCCACATTTGTATCATGATTCTCAATCTCAGCCGATGATAAACAAATTACCTTTTGTACAGAATCTTCTTGCGTAGGTGTATCTGGGATTGAACATTCTTGAACAAGCTTCTCCTCTTTCTTGTGAATTGAGATCAAAGAAATGGGCTTTTCTTTTGTCCATGCTTCTAGCAGTTGAGCCTGTTCAGAAACTGCTACAATCTTTTCTCTTTTAGGATTTAGTTCAGTTAACTCTGTCTCAGTTTGCAATTGAGACCCGACTTTTTCAAAATTTCTTTTGAGTCCTGCCCCTTTCTCCGGCATATCTTCGATTGTTGTAAGAGAGGAGCTCGATGGGCTTTCAAGAACACATTTCCCCTTGTTCTTAGGTTGATAAGCAACAACAACAGCAGCATCAGACCTTTCTGCATGTTCTCTCAATTCTTCTTCTCTCTTCTGCTTCTCAAGATCTTCTTTTATTCTGAATTTATCTTCTCTTTCTCGTAGAGTTCTTCTCTTAAGATGCTTTTGAAACAGGTACAGATGAGACTTTATCAATGGATCAGTGATTTTATCAATCGCCTGCTGAAAAGTGATAGCTGCTCAGAACATGGAATCGTCGCGCTCATTTTGATGAACGTATTGAAATTTCACATGCTCATGAGCAAATAGATTAGCCAAATATGCCACTGGGTCATGCATTCTTTTCGGTCCCTCCCCCAAACTCATAAAATAAATCTCTTTTCCCAACAAAGACTCATGAACAGGATTTTGTACCGTAAGATTGCCAAGATTCATAGGAAATTTGGGCCAAGCCTTCTTCTTATGTTTGGTCAACTTAGAGAAAGCTCCATCAATCACAGTTTGATAGGCAAATTCTTGAAGCACCATTCGATTTGGAACTATTCTCGGAAGCATGTGCACTATATCGCTGCCCCAAATCCTTATGTAAGAGAAATATTGTCCTACATACTAGTTGCCATACACTGAAATGATTTTCCTAGATTTTTCAGAGAATGCAGGAGCATCAGCTTTAAATTTTTTGTAGTACATTGACCCAAGAAACAGGTCACAGAGCTAATAGACATGAGGTATGAAATTACCGTCCCACATATCAGCGCAATATATATGAACAGGTGGAAATTTCTCGCTCCAATTCCAATTTAGCTCCAAGATACAAGAACATGCATAGAATGCATCCATAACGAACCATGACATGTAGAAAGATGGTTTTCGGTTGGCCGGGGTTCTCTAATATTTTTCAATTTCCTCACGCAAATTGCAAAACAAAATTTGCGCCCAATTGAAAGAATCATCTGGAAGCAAAACATGGTTCACCATATCGCTTTGAATAAGGAACAACTGGGTAAGGCAAATAACCTGCAAAACATGGCGGTCAGCAACGAGAAAGGCTCTCTGAACCAAGAAACTGGATATGCCGAAAGTGAAACAGGAATCACTAGTGTTGGGTCATTCAGCCAAGATTTCACCACTTGTTCGTTATTCATTTTGGCAAGGGTTTCGTCGAAAAAATTCGCTGAGAAAAGCTGCTTGGGAGTTTCCAAACAATAAGCCCTAGCAAACACATCTGGATGAAACGAAGCAATAGAGACTGTTAGCTCTCCAAGAAACTACTTAGTGGTTATGGCTAAGTATGCTTGGTAACTTGAGAAATCATGTTTTTTGTGTTTTTTGTAACGGTGGATCAATGGGATAACTG
>LPNX010698167.1:34817-85439 GCA_001517045.1 Pseudotsuga menziesii
AACAGAGACATTCTCAATATCATTAAACATTCGTTGGTTAAGGTTGACGTGGTCCAATGCCCACTTAAGAGGGTCCATGTAAGGCATAAAAGGAGGTCTTGCCGCAACACAATGAAGCTGAGAATTGCGTATGTGCATGTAGAAAGCTTCGTCATGACCAACAGAGGAAAAATCATCACTGTCAAAAATAGCATAAATTCTGGACCAATCCACATATGAGGAGTTAGACACATACCCACTCGTGTCAGTGAAAACACTAGCATTAGGATCTTTGATTTTTTGCTCTTCAAGAGCCGTTTTAGATCTGCTATTCCTGGTCGTAGCAAATACCTTCTTTGATTGAATTTTAGCAACCATGTCTAAAAATGACGAAAGTTTAAATTTACCAGAAAAAACGGTCAGAGAGTGAAAACTTACAGGTCAAAATCAAGAGTCTAAGCGCTGGGACAGAGAGGAAATGAACAGTAAAAAACCCTCGCCAGAGTGAAAATTCCTAAGTTTGATTCTTTACAAATCCAACTAAAACGGCCAAAATAATATCGACCGTAAATTTCTTATCGATCAACGGACAAGATCAAACAAACACTATAAAATATAAATTTTGAAAACATTTAGACTTCCAATTTGCGAAATCGGGAAACAAACATTGAGTTGAAAATTTTAGTTTGTTTCCCGTTTCCGAGATCGGCAATATTGTAAATCGCAAACTTGGAAAGCAAAGAAAATTATTAAATAAAATCGCGAAGTAAATATTCGACAAACAAACTTGTGCGATACTGTCAAATCGGTACTTCCACTCTTGAAATCAAGAAATTATATGCATTCGAAAATTAGATAGCTCCAAAAAATGAGGAGTTGTAAAATTCAAAAATCGCAATGAAAAAACACGGGTTATAAAACAAGTTAAAATTTATTATAATAATCAATAAATTCAAAGATAAAATTTACCTAAAATTTCAATACTCTGTATTAAATTCCAGGCTTACAATGTAAGTCACAAAGGTTGGCTTGCGAAAATGCACAATATTTTTACCCTCCTGCCAGTGTTAGGTGTTTTTTTCACCTCTCGGTCCAAATACTAGTAAATATATAAATTGAGTGCATGAGCACAAACATTAACAACATCATGTCACATCCAAAGCTAAAACCACTCATAACATACACCGATACAACGATAGATTTGCAATTAACATCTACATCGCATAAAAGAAAATTTCAATTTTCCTGGAATGCACCATTAAAATCTATGGTTGGTTAGCCTTAAGATAAGGCTATGGAGAAAACCAATATGAAGTGAGAGACTACCACGTTGCATCTATTTAAATCACAACTCACCATCTTTTCATCCATTCAGTCGAACGCAGGAGACGGTGGGCAACTGGCATGGATACATTTGCTGGAACAACTATTACTGCACGCAATTGTATAAACTCCTTTTCCATAGCCGGTAGTGCAGATGATATTAAGTCCAATGTGAAATTCGGCCAGATCGGCTTCGGATGGAACCAACATAGCCAAACTTCATACAAGCTTAGACATAAGAGCAGTAGGAGAACGAGAGCGGTCAGAGGAGTCTCGGTCTATGCAATGGCGGATTCGGTAGCGGCAGTGAACCAGAAAACTGAGAAATTTGTTGTGCCGTCTGTGCAGAAGGCCTGGATTTATAAGGAATATGGGGTTGCTAAGGACGTTTTGCAGTTGGACGACGGGGTCCCTGTGCCAGAGGTGAAAGACGACCAAGTTCTCATTAAGGTCTGCGCGGCGGCACTCAATCCTGTCGACTTTAAGAGGCGGCAGGGGAAATTTAAAGCCACGGACTCTCCTCTTCCTGTAAGTACCTCAAATGTTTGTGAAATCACTGCATCCTTTGCTGTTCATGGCCGTCTGATGTTGCATTTAATTCGCAGAATTCGGATGTTTGCTGTAGTTCTGCTAAATTGTGAAAATGGAGCAGGAATCTGTTTGCTGTCTTGATTAGTTTTCACACATTTGATGGGATTGTTCCGCCATTATTCAGTTAAAAAGTTTATTAATTAGCTGCATTTGAAACATCTCCAATTTAAAAAAAAAAAAAAATCATTTGGTCAAGGAGTTGTTTTCATGGCCTGTGAAAGCTGGGTGTCGTTAATGCCCCGTCACGTTCAAGTCCCTCCAGCTACATGTTTTTCTCTTTGTTTGTGCTCCTGCTTGTGTTTGTAATTTTAGACGAGGTTCAAGTACAACTCCTTGACCAAATGATTTTTTTTTTTTTTTTTTTAAATTGGAGATGTTTCAAATGCAGCTAACTAATAAACTTTTTAACCGAATAATGGCGGAACAATCCCATCAAATGTGTGAAAGCTGGGTGTCGTTAATGCCCCGTCACGTTCAAGTCCCTCCAGCTACATGTTTTTCTCTTTGTTTGTGCTCCTGCTTGTGTTTGTAATTTTAGACGAGGTTCAAGTACCACTTAGGCAGAATAGATACCCTCAACTTGTAGCTTTGCTCATATTATAATTTCAAGTCTTAGTATCGTAGTGGCATATCTATGATTGGGACATTAATACTCTCCTCTGATTTGTGTTTATTGGCAATAATCCCACGTGCATAACAATAGGGAGAAAGAGGTGGTTTATAAGGCACTATTTGCATCAAAGCTTGGCCACCTTTGTCCATTTGAAAATTGGCTTGCACCCAATTTGGGGTGCAAGTCCTTGGGTTGATGCGAACTTCATCGGTGCAATGCACATTGCACGTGTTAACTATGTGATACCCATATTAATTGCAAGTCCAAGTCCGTGATTAGGTTTTGCATTAATACTCTTATTGTGTGTTTTGGGGGGATTGGGATTTCATTTCATATTAATACTCTCCTAATTGTTACTTGTGTGTCGTGAACAATCCCACCTCATTGCCTATTGTGTGTGTATATTGTGAATAATCCCGCCCGCATAATGATTCTGCAATGAAGGTGGTTTGGAATTTCTTTCCATGGACTCTATTTCATGATTGCATATTGTGAATAATAAATAATAGTCTTATTTTCATGTTGGGCTTGTCACCGCCTAGTTTCCACATGCAAAATAATTGCGAACTAAATGTGGCTCAGGATTTGCTTCTATGGTTGTACACTATTTACTGTTGTGTGCTGTAAATAATCCCACTTGCATAACAATTAAGAAACAAAAGATTTGTCTATCCACGTTAATACTCTCCTTTTAATTGTGTGTGTTGGGTTTGTGTGTGGTATGAATAATCCCACATGCATAACAAGTGTGAAACAAAAGCTTTTCCAATTGATCTGTAAACCACCTTGCATATTCAACTGGTCGGCTTACCAAATAAATCTACAACTACAACTACTGCAGTGAGGTTATGCTCAATCTTGTGAATATTATCTTTCTATTTTTAGTGCTTTAACATGAATAAAAACACACCAGTGGGATTCATTAACTACGATGACATATAAAATAGAACTACAATAGCAAAAATACAACAGAACACAATATTTGCCATGGGAAATCTGGTGGGTAAACCCAACAATAAATGTGAAGGATTTATTAAACAGGATACCAGTGGAGTAGAGGGTAAAAAGAAGACAAAGCATGCAGAAAGGATAGAACTGAACAAAATATGCAATTAAAGATGAGTTGCTGCTCCTACAGATTATTATTAATCATGAAAGGCCATACAATTCTGCTTTAGGCAGATTTCACAAGCTCTATTTATAGGATAAAAATGCAATAGAATTAAGAGTAGACAATATTTGTTACTGTAGTGTAGACAACTACTGTTTCACTGTGGGCAGCCAACTTAGACAGCAAACTGTCTGGTGGCGGACGATTGAGTCAGTTGGAGGATGGCTGAGTCAGTTGGGCAGTTGAGGATGGTCGTATGTCAATCTTAACACTTCAACAATCCCCCTAAAGCTTGACTTCCTAGTTTCCCTGAACAAATGATGCCCAAACTTTTTCGTAGGTGTTCAAAACTCTCTTTTGCTGCTGCCTCTGTGAAAATATCTGCAGATTGATCTTCACACTTGCAAAATACAAGGTATATTTCATCATTGTTGATAAATTCTCTTATGAAATGATATATCAGATCAATGTGCTTGGTCCTTTTATGAAAAGCATGATCTTTTGATAATTCTATTGTTGAATTATTATCACAATAAATCTTTGTTGCTCCTTGCTCTTGCATCAAATCTGACATCATTCTTCTCATCCACACTGCACTGCCTGACATGTTGTTAATATTGCTACTACATATTCCGCTTCTGTTGTTGAAAGAGTAACAAAGGGTTCTTTTTGGAAGCCATGAGATTGCTCCTGAATTGAGATTAAAAATATATCCGGATGTGCTTTTTCTATCATCAATGCTACCTGCAAAATCATTGTCTATGTATCCTGTTACTGCTCAAAATAGCACCTTTGACCAAGGTCACAGATCCCGGTGCAACGAGTGGTAAGCATGGGAGAAGCTAGTGCCCAATATCACTATGACCTAGCTTCTTAACACTTTAGTTAACTCCTAAGACCAAGGGGGAGTCCCTAAAACTTGGTGAATGATTTCTGCAATTACTTAAACAACACACAAACACCTTTCCCAAGAAACCTCTCAGCGAAGATCAGTGCTTTATGGACTCAAGACAATGAAATAATAATAACACTAAGTGAGAGGTAGGAGTTATATCACTTTGTCACGTATTCCAAGAAAAATAACTTCAATATGCTACTGCTGTTGTAAGATTGCAGCAGTTAAAACAATTTAGAAAATTAATAAAAAGACAATAAAGCTTCACCAACTTACCATATAAGGTGTACCTTGAGGTATGGAGGTAAGGGGGATATGCAATAGGATGAAGATGGGGGCTTGACTCGGATCTGAAAATGTAAAATCAGATCTAGTATGTGCCCTAGAACAACCCTCAAATTGATGGTGGTCCCGCTTATAACGTTTCCCAACAAGTGTCCAACCCCCTAGGGATCAATCTAGGCCCCAAAACATGCTTTTTAGGCCTACAAACTTGGCTGAAATGATCAATGCACATTGTTATCACATATATAGTAGCCAGGCTACCATATTCTATTTTTCAAAGACAGTACATTTTTCAACCAGATCTCTTACATATGAGATGCTGAGATGAGCATTCTTGATGGATCATTATTTTGTTAGTGGACTATTATACTCTCCTATGTCAGGACTGAGTCTCAGGACACTCAGATTCGGAGACTGATGTAGCCATTTAGTCATTTACAGAGCAGTTGATGATGCCTAGATTGGTTTTAGTGTTTTCTCATTTGACAGATGATGGTTCAGATGGATTATTTGCATGGTTATGACTCAACATTTATTATATTGTGTTATGGTTATCATTGCTCGTATACTCATTCTTGTGACATATACTAGCATTTAGTGTCATGATCTGGTGGTCATAAATATATGGACTTGGATGTATTTGTATTATGTATTGATGTCCCTACTTAGACTTGGAAGCTCCTAATCTATACTCATTGGTTTTACCCTCCTTAGGGAGAATAGAGGTAGTCATTCCCACCATTGCTGTGGCTTGCTAGTGTTGGGTTCATCTTTCACTGTCTCCACTCGTCCATTACCTTCTAGTTTTGTTTTAACCCGACTTACTACTTGACTTGTGGCATGGAGGACCTTTCCCCGCTAGAACCTTTGTTGGACAAACCTCCTTGTTTATATTGTGTCTCAGCTCTGAGTTGGTGACAGAACTTGGCTTTGGTGAGTTGGATTGTATGTCTAAATCATTCTGGTTGGTTGTCTCGATGTTTGGCACTGTGCAGAACTCCCCCTGGTCACTTGAGATGTTGTTGGCTAAAACTGAAAGCTCATGTACTACTTGTATTGAAAATACTTATATATGCGCCCATGGAAAATGTAAATTCTAAAATGTGTTTCTTAACATATGTGAGCAAAGGGCAAGAGCAATGAAATGCTAAAGTACCCCTTGAAGGGTACAAGAAAAGGTCCCAAAAGCAATGGTTAAATATATGCTATATCCAAATATTGCTGACCTTATAAATTTGAATATGTCCCGGATGAAAGTTGCGATTAGCTGTGCTTTTAAGCACTGGTGAAGTCCCAAAGGGTCATATAGGCCAAAAAGGCCATGGAAATAAAATTGATGGTCCTAATGAACTTGGATCAAACTTGATGTAGACATGATACCTAAGTTGAATAAGCACTCTCTGAACAACTTAACCATTTGTGAGCCACCGCCATTCCTCGTGTTGTTGTTTGTTCGGCATGTGGTTATAGTGAGTATTCCCTTTTCATATCCAAAGTGTCATGATGTTGAGTTGGTAGTCATCCGTTGCTCCAGCCTTGTCAATTTCAGCCTTCACCCTTCACTGCAAATTGACTACAACTATGAAGTGAGTATAGTCCTGAAAGTCTGGTCTGAGTAATAATAAATAAAACCCTATATATGTATTTGGTTGATGTACTGCCAGTGAGGTGATTTCTACTTGTTATGATTGTTGCTTAAATGATTTGTAGTGCATGTCTTAGCCTTATAACACTTGCAGTAGATGGATGATAGTCTGAGTGATATTATTTGGTATCTGGTCATTTACAGGTGATTATATTGTCTATTGGATATTGTTGATGATCAGGCAGAGACCTGGAAAGGGTATGAGTATACACCCTAGATGGATTTGGACTCTTTGAGTCTAATGAGATAGTTTATTTTCAGTTTCGAGCACTTGCAGAGATGGTCAGGCTCATTTTACCCTTCTGATGCAGTTTTGCTCCACAGGATGACGTTTCTGAGCAGGGAGATGTTTTTATTGGATCTCCTAGGGCATTGTATGGGGCATAGGGGGTGCAGCCACTTGATTGTACCATAGTACCCCCATTCCAGAGAGCTTGGTGGGCTCAGTTGGACAACACAAGAACCCTAGGAGGCTGTTTTGGCAGGTTCACATTTTCTGAGGCAGATTAAAAAATGATTAAATGGCTATTGAAGAAATCGATTTGGGCGACTGAGGTAAGGAAATGACATGGGATGAGTCATGATGATGAGAGTGATGTCCTCTGCACCTTCTCCAGCAATTTCAGCACCTGATTGGGCCCACACCTATTTTTCGGGCATTTTAATATTATTTTCTAGAGCTTTTGGGAGGCTCACGATTTTCTCAAGGAGGCACAAAGTCAAAAAATTAAAATATTATATTATTTTGTTGTGCCATGGGGCACCCAGAGGGAGTTAGTTAACACTCCATGGACCCACCATGTGCTTCATTTATTTCTTGTTGAGTGGGGTACATTGTTTATGGGTGATCTAGTCCACTTTGGTACTTTATGGTTATATTGATCCATGTATTGTATGTTGAGCTCATCTCAACCATTGACTAAAACATTTATATCTTTTAATCTTAACCACTCATTTTGAAAGTGGTTAGGATTTTGGTTCTCTTGTTTCTATTTAAAGTAAAGAGCTTCTCATTTGTAAAGGGTCTTTGGCTCTTGGATCTGATTAATAGAAAAACTTTTTTGTGGATATTTTATGGATCTCCTTTGCATCTGGTGTTCTTAGATGGTGATTGGAAAGTCTTTTGCTTCCTAGCATTCGGGAAATTGTTGCAAGATCTATATATTTTGGGGAATCTTTGTCTTGTCTACTGGAGGGTGAATTCAGCTTGGGCGTTTTTACAAGGGGACCTCAAATCGCTTGGATTGTCTTCGTTTTTTATTAGGAGAGAGGGCGCATTGACTCCTTGGGGCAAAACGTTGGACATAGAAATTGCTCAAAGCTTCTCAAATTGATCGAGATAGCAGGGATCATCATCATCAAGGAATCTACAAGATTTTCCAGGTAAGATCTATAGGTTAGTTCTTTTCTTCCCAATCTCAACCCATTGACACATGTTTTTCTTCATTTTTCTGAAAAATCCATAAATAATAAAAAAACCAAAAATACTAAAAAATAAACCGCTCGATCTTTGGACAAACCACTGCTGGGTTTTGTAGATTGGGCCTCCCTCTCACCAATTCACCCCTAACGCTGAGCTAGTTTGGCCTGGTTTTCCCTAGATCTGAGAAACTGCCTTCTCAAACCCTGGTGCCACTCACTGAATTTTTTACTTTTTCCAAGATCTGATTATTTCGGAAAAATAACAACTTGGGTTTGTAGATCGGGTCCTCCTCACTCCAAATCACCTCCAACGCTGAGCTAAAGGCTGACAGGTGGCCCTAGATTTGAGAAACTGTCTTTCGGCATCCTAGCATTTCTCATCATTTTTTTGTCTTTTTCCCAGATCTGATTGTTTCGGCATTTTTTCGACTTGGGTTTGTAGATCAGGTCATCCCTATCCCATTTCCCCTCCAACGCTGAGCTGATGGTCTCTGAATTTTCCTAGATCTGAGGATCTGCCGCTCCAAACCCTAGCGCTAGCCACCTTACTGCTGGTCTCCCTTGTAGACTGAATTTTTCGGCCAAATAACCTTCTGGATCCATAGATCAGGGCATTTCCCAGGTGGGTCCACTCCAACGTTGGGCAGATATTGACTCCATTACCCTAGGTCCAACAGGAACTGATCTCCAACCCTAGCGCTAGCCCCTCTTTGGCCTCTTTTCCTTGCAATCTAATTTTTCCCTGATGACTTGGGATCTCTGATATTGTCACATCTATCATCGAGTCTATCCATCAGTACTAGATAGCCCCAACACTATCCTTTCCCTCCCTGTATTGGTCATGTTTCCCAAGGCAACAGATATCTTCATCAGTTGCTAGTACCTCAACCCTAGATCTAATATTTACCCCATAGGTCACCTGTGTTTCACTTTGGATCAACCCTCATTTGTCTAAAACCCTTATCCAAAGCCTTGGCACACTTAGTGACACCTTCCATAGATCTAAGGTCTCCAATTACCTTACACCTTACGTACCTCAAGTCTTATTGATCTGATCTAGTGTCTAGGTCTGATCTCTCCTATCAAGAGCAGATCCGGGTCTCCCCCTTTGTTGTCTTGGGCTTAGATAACATAAAGTGAAGGCTGCCTTGATTGACGTGACAACCTTCCATTTGGGAGTCTAGGCAGTCTTGGTTCCACCTCTTTAGTTGCTTGTCCCTCTACCATCTATCCTGGATCCACCTCACACAAGCAATTACAAGGTTGGTGATAACACACCTACAATAACAGATCTGCAAAACAAAACCCTAGCATGCACAAGTCACCAAAAACTTCATAATTCAACCACAGGAAAATGGCACCTTTTAAGAATCTACCATTAAATTTCCTAGGGCACACTTTTCATCCAAATTCCGAATATTGTTTGAGATATGAATTTTTCTAATTTTTAGGGTTTTCCCAATATTATATTTTTTTGGTATTTTTACAATATATACACAATAGAATTTTGATAAAAAAGATAAGAGAAGGGGTTATGAACTTAGTTCTCAACCCTAGGGAAATTAGAGATTGAGGTCAATGTTTGTACTCAATTTGGCTATTCAAGATTTACCAACTAGGGGAAAGGTTAATAACTCGATACTAGGTTGAAGTAGCCAAACCTAATTAGGGAAAACAATGAATCCCAAGGCCCACAGTGGAGAGCTCCTTCAAAGTGAAAGTCTCTTCAAACAAGATGAACAAGATGCCAATAAAAACCCTAATTTACCTTGCTTAAGTTGCAAGAGCAACATCAAACAAGAAAATGGAGAGATCTTACCAACATCATCCAAGGAAAGAGCAAGAGAGAAAGTTCTTAGGTCTTCCTTAGCCACAAGTTTTCATAACTATTCTTTGAATCAATCTTGTGAGATAGTAAGCCCTAGAAATTCCACCATTCAACTTTTATCACACAAGATTCATGCAAAAGAGAGAGGTGCACATCACTCAAGTGCTCAAATAAACCAAGATAAAGAGAAAAAAGTACATAATTAGAACCCTTGTCTTGTTACAAATGAATTCTAGGAGCCTTTATTTATATGAGGCTTTCTAGACTTATCTAATTTTAGAGCCTACCTTACTAAATAGTAAAATAACTAAAAAGTTAGGGTTTGTCACCCACAAGTCGAGAATTAAACCACAAAAGACTAAAAATAATGATAATATAGTGAAAATGGTTTCATCCGGATGAAGTGATGAGCCAAGGGAGGACGTCATGCCCCAATTAACCCCAACAATGTAGAATATCCCTCAACTCCCTCCCCTTTAACAAGGAAAATCTCTCTTGAGGAAAATGACATCATGATGAAGTGTGCACATGTAATTGTAGACCAAGAAAGGAGGTTATACAAGAAAAGGAAGGTCCAAGTGGGTGTAAATGAGGTGTGCTAAATTGGGTATGGCAACTCTTACATGTGCAATCACTTTCTACATAGCATAAACATGAGTGTGGCTAGGATCCCCTAAGCCATATGTCATAATGGGCCCATCCCAAGAAGTAGCGAACACCAACCCAGGGCACAAATGGCCCAACCTGATGGGGGATTTTCGACCATCAAGGGGCAGTCAACAATGCCACTAAGCCAACACTTCCTGGAATGGAAACCAAGAGGACCCACCATGACTAGACCATGGGTCTTGAGCCTCGCTAGACCAACACTTTTGCATAAACATGCCCAAACTTGGCCTTTTACAATGGAGAAAGACCCCTTCACTCTGGTATATCCTGGTAAAGCATGCTGACGATTTGGGGCGTAACATAGCCACCTAATATGAAATCACTTGATACTGAATACAAGATCCCATAATCTCTTGTTCCACTAACATATCTCAAAATTATTTTCCAATTTGCCCATGTGAATCCTTTGGTGTCTCCATGAATCTTGAAATCAAACTTACTACATACATATTGTTAGGCCTTGTCACTATCAAATAAATCAAGTTTCCCACTAATATTTTGTATAAAGTTGCATCTACATTTGTGCATTTGTCTTCTTTGCTCAGTTTCAATCATGTTTCCAAAGGTGTAGATGTTGGTTTGCAATTTAGTGTCTCGAGCCTACTTACCAGTTCCTCTGCAATTGGGTTGTCTGGTGAATTAGAATTGAACAAGGCATCAACCTTGTTCTTGTTAATCTGAATCTTGATATGGAACAACTACATCATCTCCTTCTTCTTTTTGTGATGGAGGTTAGTCAAGTTCACCTCCTTTTGCATGGTTGTGTAGACAATTTTCTCACCCACATCTAAGTTGCTTTCTATCTCCTTTCCCGCTTCTACTCTAGGATTCTTCTTCTTGGGCTTCTCTTGTGTGTGGTTCTTGGGATTCAACTTTGGATGCAATTTCCAACATTTTCTTTTAGTGTGACCATCAATGTTGCACTAGTCACAGCAGTTGTTAGGGTCCTTGCACACGTAAAGTGGTGATAATCTTCCTATTTTTCCCTTTCCCTTCTTCATGTCACCCTTGTTGGAAGCTCCATGCTGGTTTGACTACTTCGAATCACTTGGTTGCCCCTTCTTTGTGTCATATTCAATGCACTAGCCCTGCACATGGGCCTCATAAATGGGCTTGATATTGGATAGCATAACTCACCTCTTATGTGAATGTGAAGGACATAAGCTATTGGCACTATTTAAAATTAAATATAAAGGAAGTACCCTTTTGTTTTTATGAGATATCCTCATCCACTCTTCATCTCTCAGAGGAGACAGGGCTTATGTGCTTTCCTTGTCCACTCTCCCAAAAACTAATAGCATACCATCTTCCCTTTCCACTCCCTCCCAACTAATTTAAACCTAAGTTCCATGTACTCTCATGTCTCCACTCTCTACGATGTCCTCGAGCAACCCTAGATTTAGGTTACCTACCTGCCCCCTTCATGCTACTTATTCTCACGTCGGGATATTAAAGAGGATGTTTGGATAATGAACACCAATAAAGTAGCGAATGAGGAGAATTTCCAAGCAAAGTTCTTCAAGCACGACCTTTCAGCACTAGAGAATTACTTGCTTGATCTCTTTAACCATGTGGTCCATACAAGTTTTCCACTGTCTTGGTCACATCCACACCATTCACCCCATACACAAATCAGGTTCTAGCTTAGATCCTAACAACTATTGGAAAATCATGGTGGATCACACATTCTCGAAGATCTATGCTACAGTCCTTCATATGAAGATTTATGGAGAGCTTGAGAGGAGAAAACTTAGAGCTAGAGGATAGGCAGATTTTTGATTTACGCATCAGACCATTGACCACATCTTTTCCCTCCAGGCTATCATTGAGAAAGCGCGACATCACTCTTTGAAAATCTACTGTTGCTTTTTCAATTTAATTTTTTTTTTATTCTATTCCTCAAGAAGCCCTATTCTAAAGGTTTAGAGACATTGGCATCTCCGAGACCCTACTGATTGCCATTATACATGTATATGAGTTGCTCCTTGGTCATCTTTTCACATCTCACAGGGTATCGGTTCTCATCTGGAGTACCATCGGGGTTAAGCAGGGATGCCCCCTGTCCCCTACCTTGTTTGGGATCTATATTAAGAGTTGGAGACCTTCCTTCACGAGCATATCTAGGATGGAGACATGTGCCTCCTCCACCAGGTTTTGCTATCTATTCTCCTTTTTATTGACGATGTGGTCCTCTTTGCCTCATCTCCAGAGGGTTTGCAGAGACAATTGGATGCTTTAGATCTATTCTGCAACCTTTGATAGTTGACAATCAATATGGGAAAAACAAAGGTTATGATCTTCAACGGGACAAAGAAGAATTTATCATACCTTCACTTCATCTTCAAATGAGAGGAGATCGAGGTCACTAGCTACTACACATACTTGGGGGTGCAATTTTCGAGTCCCCTCTTTAGTTTGCGACATGCCCTTCAACTTCGAGTAAATAAGTGCTATGTATCCTCATCCCTCGTTGAAATAAAGTGCTTTCGACACCACTTTTAGGACATCTCATCCAAGATGGATCTCATGGACTCTCTTATCCGACCCACTATTCTCTATGGATTTGAGATTTGGGGACCTTGATTGATGGATTTTGACTGGGCATCAGTTGAGAGAGTACAAATTCTTCTCCTCCGACGCATCATTAGTTCCAAACAGACTAATCCTCAACGCATCATCCTAACAAGTTTGGTGCCTGGCCCTTCCAACTAGAGACGGTGTTTAGTTTGGTCTATTTTCTATACCGCCTCCAGATTTTTGTCGACTTGACGACAGTGTGAAATCGATATCTGTACTTGTCCTATTTCTCTTCAGAGACTAATTCCTCATATAGCCCTCCGAGACGTGCTCTAGGTTGGTTTGCATGGGTCTCAACTCTTTTGGATCCTGCAGGCATTTATATAGGCCAACTCCCTCCTTTTAGATATTCTTTGGATGCACCTAGCCACCTCCTACCTACTAGACATGAACTGATCAAAATAATCAGAGATGACATTTACAGGCAGTTTGCCTAGACTACTTGGGTTAACCCTTGAGGCAGGTTACGCCCTAAGATGGATTTCTATGCTAAGCACTTCTTAGAGATGAGGGATAGATTCATTATTTGACTGCAGTATACCCTTCGTTATTAGTTACATGCTCTCTGCATTCCCCTCGACTAGTTCAAAGTAGGCTCTCACAGACTTTGGGTAGAGTCGGACCACTAGATCGACTGTTCTGATAGGATCTACTGATTGTGCCATCTTTAGGAGATCAAGACAGAGGAGCATTTTGATTTTTTGTTGCCCCATCTACTACGAGATTAGAGGGAGGTTCTACTACCTTTTTCAAGGAGACTCAAACCCTCATCAACTTCTTCAGATATCTCGACCAAAGATGCTTGGATTTATACATATAAGAGACCATCAGGCTGAGCCCATATTCTCCAGCCTTCTATTTGACTAGATTTAACATATTACTTCCTACTTCACAGTGCTACCCTCTGTAAGGGGCACTAAGGGACAATCTGATAACAACACAATCGTAACTTCCAGATTAGTGTGTATTTGCAAGACCTTCCATCCCTAAGGATCTCAGTGGCATGACAAGACAAGACCACCCCTCTCCTTGAGGCAGACAAGACCCACCAAGCCTTAGAGATGGGATACCTCTTCTTGACAACAACACAATGGGCGACCCATGTCTTCCACTAGCTCGTCCTCTGGACAACATACTATCTTGAGCTTCCTTCATTCGGCCTCAGATGTTAGGAGAGATGGGTCCATTCCATGATAGGCCTACTTTCTTACTATCAAATCTTCTTGCTCCTGGAACATTTACTTTTGTAGAACTCAACACCTGTGCGGTCTCCCATGCCTAGGGTTGAGGGTTCCTCATGTTTTCCATGACCTAGCATAGATTTCGTGCTCCAATCTACTTTACATTCCTTTCCCGTCTTCTACTTTTTATAGGAGGTCATTTGGTACCCCCGCTTTGTGATAACATCTTTGTACTCAACAGTCCCATTAACCCACTTTTGTGGTCATTAGTTGGACATTAATAAAATTATCTTATCTTATTATTTATAACTGTCTAGCACCATGTAGTAATACTCTATACTCTTTCGTTAAAATTTATACTTTCTAATCACTATTTTCACCTTGGGTGTTGTTCTATTTTCTTAGCGTTAACTGAGAAAATGCTTATTGTATTCTTTAATTTTTAAATTATATAAAATTATTTCAGTATTTGTTGGACGCAAATGCAACTAATCTTACTGTGCTATGCCAATCCCAATAGCCATTTTTTTTGTATTATATTATGTATTTCTTACTTTGTCTATTTAGTCAGTATTCAAATATTGTAAAAAAGTCTATTGATTTTGTATTTTTACTATTTCATAGTTTTATAAATTATTTAATCTCTCTCTTAGTTGGTCACATGCAAAACAGTTGGAAGGTGGGGGTAAGGCAGCCTAGGCAACCCTGGATTAAAATAAATATCTTCTCTTCATTTCATTACATAAATTTTGGCTAATATGATAAGATTTTTCTTTAATTATCTATTGATTTGGTGAATATTTTTGAACACCACAAGCTTAACAGGAATTTCCTTTCTATGCAAAAGGAGATGTTGAGTTTCATTCAGTAGGGATGCTTCGCACTTTTTCTTTGGGGGAGATTACAGCATTCAGAGCAGAATTTGCAGTTCATGTTTCAGCCAGAATTAGCATTTTCCACTAGGATGTAGACTTTCTTGAGATTGGAAGCGAGGGGGTTATGTTGACACTGCTTGCATATATAAGGGAAATCTGTATAACGGCAGCCTAGATCATTGATATGTACACTTTGATGCACTCTATGTTTGGGCAGTAATGTAATATAAGATGCATTTTGAAGGAAAAAAAATACATTGGCAAACATTTTGAATAGTCCTCAATTTATAAGGTTTTTCTTTGCTATGGCTTATCAAATGGAATCCCAAGTTTCAACATAACAATATAAGCTGTCCAATTTGGAAAAAGCCAGATAATCTTTCAACATTTTTGTTGATGTTATTTTAAGTTGCATTATAGCATAAGTTACCATTCAAACTTTGGTTTCTAAGCACATATTTGACATAGTTCAATGTTCCATAGTTAGTTTTAGCTTATGTATCTTGTCTGAATGCATTCCTCTTTGATCGAGCAGACAGTCCCAGGCTATGACGTTGCTGGCATAGTGATAAAAGTAGGTAGCAAAGTTGAAGGGTTTAAAGAAGGCGATGAAGTGTATGGAGACATAAATGAAAAAGCTCTAGATAACCCCAAGCAATATGGTTCACTTGCTGAATACACAGCTGTGGAAGAGAAGCTGGTTGCTTTAAAGCCGAAAAACTTAGATTTTACTCAGGCAGCAAGTCTTCCTCTTGCAATAGAAACTGCATATGAAGGCCTTGAAAGAACAGGTTTTGGTCCTGGAAAATCCATTCTTGTGTTGGGAGGTGCAGGTGGAGTAGGAAGTCTAGTCATACAGGTGTGCAAATTCTCTTCCATTTTTATTCTTAATTTTCTGATTGAAGAAATTTTTTAGTAAGAAAGAAACTAAAAGCAAAGCCATAAATAAATAAGGTTCCAGATTGAAGTCACAATCTAAAGTCCAATAGAACAAACTATATTTTCATTATTGAAAATGTAGTTCAGAAAATGTTTTAGATTGATGATTCATTTGGAATTCAAAATAATTCCATTGTTAATTTGATCTCAATACAAAATTATTTAACTTGATGCATGGGACCTAACGTATATGTTCCAGACTGAAACATAAATGGAAAAAGGAAAATATTAGTAAATAGCTGTGTTAGATTGCATCTGGATACATGCACTATTAATTTTCTCATGTGTTTTGATTTTAT
The DNA here is from genome assembly GCA_001517045.1 of Pseudotsuga menziesii. Classification (NCBI taxonomy): domain Eukaryota; kingdom Viridiplantae; phylum Streptophyta; class Pinopsida; order Pinales; family Pinaceae; genus Pseudotsuga; species Pseudotsuga menziesii. Next base: position 51,050 of record LPNX010698167.1, read on the forward strand.
GGAGCAGTTAGCACGAAAAGTTTTTGGTGCATCAACCATAGCTGCAACTTCAAGCACTGGAAAATTGGAGTTCTTGAAGAGCTTGGGAACTGATATTGCCATCGATTACACTAAACAAAATTTTGAAGAACTGCCTGAGAAGTATGATGTTGTTTATGATGCGGTTGGTAAGTGAAGAAATTGAGAAGTAAAAATCCAAGTAGGTGTTTCCACATGGAGTTATTTTAAATTGAATTTTACTATCTTTATCCTGGTAATGTTGAATTTTTAACTACTTTCATACACAGGTAATTATGTGTGCATTTTTACAATTTTCTTAGCATAATTAAGCATGAAAGTATCAACCACATTAATTATTTATGACGGTAAAAGTAAATGTATCACATCACATAAATAGACATGCACAGTAGACACCATATTTTATCCTGGGAAAACCCTCTCTCCTGAGGGAAAAACCCATCAACCTTTCTTATAATAGATTCATTAATACAAGAATAAGTATACATCAAGTGACCATGAACATCAAACCCTTCTCGCACATAAGGGTGAATATAAACAGAGAGACCAAGTACTTATCTTTTCATATGAAGTTGACGGAACAAGCACTGCTTCAAATTCTACTCTCTACAACATGTAAGACCAAGAGAAACTTGAAGAAAAACCCTGCTGATGTAAGCCCTAGGCTTACCAAACTTCAACACTAAAGCCCTGCAATGATTAATTTGACTGATATCCTGTCAGTTGACTAAATTGCAGACCTCCAACGGATGGTGCTATCCCTCATCCTAGCCCTCTAGGGGCTTAACCATCCTGCGGCTACCTGATTCAAGCCCCCTAGGGATTTAACTACCCTGTCACTGCCTTCTGAAGTCTGAGTTGAGTCCTTTAAGGGCTTATCCAGCCAGATGCAACCCACTATGGTCTCATCTGAGTTCTGTAAGGGCTTATTCAGGCTGCTGTTAACAATCTGAGCCCTCTAAGGCCCTACCGTCAGCCTTCTGAAGTCTGCGTTCACTTCCTAAGCCCTACTGTAGGTGATCTGATCCCTTTAGTACCCTCACATCAACCTCCTAAGGCCTGTAGACACCTGAACTGTGCCTTCAAGAGGCTATATAGGCCCGTGGCTTCCAACGTGACCTTAACCAAGCCCTTCTAGGGTCTGTCCATACCTGTGGATGTGTTGGCGTCGATTCTTCTAACCTAGGTTCAGATTTCCCTGCCTATCCAACAAAGCCCAAGATATCGGATCGACAGAGTGTAACTCCGTCGGCAACACCTGCATTGCAAGTGAGGTCTCACTCGAGATACCTATGGGGACCGCCAGAACTAGGCTTCTGCAGTTATGGAAGGGGATTTCTTTATGGCAACATTTAACAGGCTGCTCGACTGAAATAGAGGGATGGACTACTGCCGACACATACACAACAACAAAGTAGGTCGATCCGTCAACACATTCACAGCATATAACATATACAAAATCAAAGCATGTCTACCATCATTGTCATCGACATTCCACAATATTATATCGATATAAGTGCAGCAAACTCATAAAGATTCAGACACAAAAGAAACATGCATCAAAGACACACATATTTAATGTGGAAACCCATACAGGAAAAACCACAAAAGCGCTCTTCATCTGGCATGAGTAATATTTGGAATGCTTTTGGTCTGCGCACACAACCTGCAGACTTCTCTTAGAATCTTCTTTATAATGGATGATTTTTCTCTATCTTTCTCATGTTCTCATGTGTTCTTCTTCTTTCTGTCAAGCTCTCTCTCGATCGTAATGGTTATCTCTGGGGATAAGGATCGATATTCATCTATTTCAAGATCATAAGAGTCCTCTAACCAACATAAAGATCATCATCATCGTCTAACCAACATAAGGATCATAAGTGTTATCCGCACACAGCTTGGATCGACCTTATATACTTCTTACAATTCTTGTTCTAACCATCAACTAGTTCTCAACTAACAATCGACTGGTTGTTATAACTAATCTAATAAATAATGTTACATTAATAAAGGCGCTATCGACCCAATTTACAATCATGCCCATTCCCAAAAATAGACTATCAGTCTAACTTAACTCACTCTTACATTTATTGTTTCCTCAAAACATGTAGAATTTCCAGATTCGACTTACTCTTCTCATTTTTCGTCGTGATCTTGCTTGCCTTGTGACCGGATTTTTCATTTTTTGACCAAAACTAGTATGCACTTTCCTAGGACCAACAGGCCCCCAACACTCACTTATGGCTCGTCTCGAGCCACTTCAGCCAGAGATTTCCGTTGCTTCGAGTTTATTATGAAAATATTGATAGATTTTCATGACATCTTCTACTTCTCTCTGCACATCTTTTACTTTCTAAATTTGTTCGACAAGTTCAGAACTGTGGTGTTCCAAAGTTTCAACTCTTGTCGCTCCCAGCGCTTGTCGCACCCGCTCATGGACCGAGTGGATGGTTCATGTAACTTGCTCTACTTCGGCCTGGAGATCTGCGACACATTCTATTCATCGTTGTTGTTGTGTACACAATTTAGAAACCCGCTGTTGTAATGCTTTGAAGTCGGCAGCCTTGCTCATCTTCTCGACTGACGACAATTTCTTCAATGCATTTCTTAGCCCAATCAGATTTTCCTCTGCGGTATGGAGCTGCTATGTTACTTGCTCCAACTCCGTATCATCCATCAAGGCTTCCCAAGACTGAGAAACCTGTGCATATGATTTGGCACAAAGTGCCCTGGCCTCCTGAATCTTTTGAACATTTTCAGTTACTGCCTTTTGTTGTGCTTCCAGTACCTCAGGGGTTGTACTGGGAGCCAGCTTTGCTTCCAACTCTGTAGTTCGTTGGTGTAGGTTAGCAGTTACTTCCCCAAGTCTAATAACTTGGGCCTTCGGGAGCATCTCAGATGTAATTCCCTCTTCTGAGAATTCATGGCATGCGAGGGCGACATCATGATCCAATCTTTGCTTGTCCTGCTGACATGTCTGTGCCTTTTGCTCCATCTCTTGCACTTTGGTCTTGAGAGATGCAACGGTGCTCTTTGAATGTTTGAATTGTTCAACAATTGCATGCTCTCGCACCTTGATCTCATCTATTGCAGTCTGCTAAATATTATGCAATAGAAACATCGAGATCACAGACAAGGCGATACTTACATGCCCAATGTCCTTGATCATGGCGTTATGCTCGGGTGTGCCCAAAACAAGTGCCGTAGGAGACACTTGAATCTTTCTGTGTTGTTGCGACGATGGTACCTCGACAGGTCGATCCTTAGAAGGACCGACTTCTTGTGACTCATTCTGGAATGGTTCCTGCATGGCCGCTACTCGAACTTCCTTTACTACGACACAAAGAGTCTGCAGCAAGTCAGTGATGCTGCTCACCAAGTCTGTGTTGCGCTCATCAATTTTCTTACAAGTCTCATTAGCAACTTCCTCCATTCGATCAACAATGAGGTTGTAATTGTCGTCGGTAAGGTCACCAACTCCAGAGGATTTATCAGCCTTCCTCTTCTTGCGACTCTTCTTTGAGTGTTTAGATCTTTTTCTCTTATTGCCCAGTTTCGGATCCGTCGGGGTTGCACTAGATTCCTCTTTGCTTTCATAGGGGGAGCTGCGTGGGCTTTCTTCTTCTTGTTGATCTCCTCCTTGAGTTCCCAGCGTCTCGTCCTGTCGCGGTTCAGTATCAACAAATAATTGGTCATCTACGACAGGTTGTCTCCATTCTTCAAGCCAGTCCCGAACAATCGTCTCAATGTCTTCATTGGATAACCGAAACTTAGTGGTTAACCATTGGTTCTCGAGGTCTTGTCGCGGTTGTAGATAGATGTGGTGAGCCTCGACAAAAAATATTATAATATTACAGAATCGCTGAACAATTTCTGCGGCAATTCGGGAGTGGTTCCCAATGTGATGCCTCAGTGCATCAAGATGCAAATAAAACTTGATGTTATTCTCCGTATGTCTACATGGATTGTTCTTTTCAAACCATAGGTTTTGGTGTCGCGTCCCCCGATATGGCACAGGCACGTCAACCCCCTGGTAGTTCGGCGGCTTGGCCCATGCGACAAAGGATATCAGAATTAACAACCACGAATAGGTAAAGGGATTACCTTTCTCTTGAGCATCGGTGGCATTTGCTAATAACTCAGTTAGCAGGTAGGTTAACTAGTTCATCTGGACACCCGCAACACACTGCTCTGCTGCAACAATGGTTCCGGTAGTGCACTAGTTCGGTCGCATTTTCTAAGCAGCTTGCTGGATAGTACTTTCGCTGCGAACCAAAAAACAGTGTCATTGATAGAGGCAATAAAGAAGCCCCTCTTATCCCTTGCTAGGTTGTATTTCTCTTTCATTCGATCGACTAGGCTCGGGTCCTGATCCTTTCCGACAAAAAATGGGGATGGGTCGACCCTTGCAAGAGGTAGTCCAATGATTGAAGCTATCAGGTCGACATCCACCGAAATTCGTTGATCCAACCAGAGGCAACCTCCATGGAAGCAAACCAACAATTGTTTCACGCACGTATTGACTTTCGTCGTGCGACCAAAATGGGGCATATGCATCAGTGATAGTATGTCCAACTTCTCCAGTCCTCGTGCCCACTCCATTAGAGCGAGGTGAATAGGTCCTCCTTCAGTCTCTCGCACAAAGGTCATGTATCACGACATGTCCAGTTCAGGAAACTTTCGAAGATCGTGGTCTGCGAATCCCATCTTCTTCAAATTAAGAAGAATGTATGTCGTAACATGGACGCCTTTCAGGATGGTTGGCTTAACCAGTAAATACTTAGCATTATTTCTAACAGTTACATGAGGAGCATCATCTTTCCTTGGGGGAATATATCCTAGTAACACGGTCGCTGATCCAGATCCTGATGCTTTGGCATCGTGGGTAGCTATGAATCTCTGTTGAGGAACAACACCATGGACGGTTCGTTTTTTTCTTGGGGGATTGTCTGACATCGGTCGAGACACAACTTCGGGAGCTTCTTCGACCATGGGCATGGCAGGGGGAACCTCCATGCCAAATCCTGGCATGGTGCTTGTGCTTGACACAGGGATTTCCATTACACAGACGACTTCGACTTCAAAGGAGTTTGCATACAGATAGCTCGACTCAAGAAATTTCTCAGTTGGATACAAATGAATGAATAGACTTCCATGCGAAGATGAAATAGGTTGCCGCATGCAGGAAGTTGTTCACTCACGTGGGTGTGCAATAAATAGAAAAGGTGGCGGCTAATTTTGTCACACGGGGCAATCTTTCCCATCATTCCAATAAACCGCCAATCGAACCATCACTTCACTATCTAAAAGTAGGTAAGTATTATGCATTAATGGCAGATGTGACAAAAAAACATGTTGTTGAAATCTCCCATTACCTTAACTTGACTGCCCTCCAACTGTCACTTATGACAAAAGTGCGTCTTGCGATAGACGTATAGTTTGTGACAACATTTCTCTTGTGACAGAAATTGTATATACAATTTTTTTTTAGAAGCACTATCTTTTCAGTCGAGTGAAGTATGGCTATCCTGATAAGGTTTTAGTCGACTTCCATTCACTAACCCATTAAAGGGTGTACCATCTAACTTTTGTAACTGGACCGCACCTCCATCAGTGATATGAATGACAACACATGGTCCCAAACAGTGCGTTTGAAGCTTGCCTGAATGCTTTGAAAATTTACCTGTCATATAAAAGAACAAAATCACCGACTTGAAATTGCTTGAACTTAATATGGCGATTGTACCAAGCCTTCTGTTGCTCCTTCTTGACACGCTGATGATATCCTGCGATGAAGTGATCTTCCAACTATACCAGTTGCGATAATCTTTCTTCTACTGCTCCAACATCTGTCATTTCCATGATCGCAGCTATTCTGAGACTAGGTACAATATATTCTAATGGCATGATAACCTTTTGTCCATAAACCAATCTAAATGGAGTTTGTCTTGTCAACCTTTTGTAGGTTGTGCGATAAGCCCATAATACTGTAGGTATCTTATGATCCCAATCATCCCTCTGAACATTGCAGATCTTTGTCAATGCATTCTCTAAAATATTATTAAACGCTTTGACAACGTCGTTTGCTTGTGGGTGATATGGTGTTTTCTTCTGGTGTTGAATTTGAAATTCCTGAGTTAATTTGTCAATCGGTTGATTCACAAAATGTGTACCTTGATCACTTATCAGAATTTTCGGGCATCCAAATTGGGTCAGGACATGGTCAAGTAAAAATATTGTAGCAGTCGCAGCAGTACAATCTCTTACTGGTGCAACTTCGACCCATTTGGTTAAGTAGTTTTTCACAATGATTATATAGCGTGCACGCGTTTATTTGCCTTGTGGGTTAATGGGACCCACAAAATCAACAACCCATTTATCAAATGCCTACAAAGTTACTTGTGGTACGAGCGACATTTCATCTCGTCACGATAGTTTTCCATTTCTTTGAGAAATATCACATCTGCGACAATAGTCTCTATCATCTACATGCAGAGTAGGCCACCAGAGTTCGGCTTGTAAAATTTTGCGCATTGTTGCTTTTTCTTTGCTTTTTCGGCTAGTAAAATCGGTTGCTCATGTTCCAAGACACAGCGGCAGAGTATTTCATCCGATCCCATCTTATCCAATTTACCAACGATCAACTAGAAATCTACAGCTTCTACAACTAGTTGCTTCTTTTGTGCTGTATTGAATCCTTCTGGTGCATATCCCGTTGTCAATAGATGTACAATATCTTTGTAATGGTCAACAATCATTTTGACTGCAAACTACTATGCGTCAGGGAGACTATCGCTAAGATTAGTAGGCTCTTCTCCACTTTCTAACCTTGACAGATGGTTAGGTCTTGAATTCAGTCGACCTGGATTAACAATAATTTCAAAATCAAACTTTTGGAATATGAGAAGCCATCGACAGATCTTCCCCCCCAACACTGGCTTATTGACCAAATATTTCAATGCAGAATGGTTTGTATACATCTTGAATTGACCTCCCAACAAATAATGTCGAAACTCCTGGAGAGCATATACCATAGCAAGTCCCTCCCTCTTAGTAGTGATATAGTTTATTTCTGTCGTCGATAGTTTTCTACTAGCAAATGCAATGGGGTGATCAAGAGAACCCTCACCTGGACGTGCAAGTGTGACACTGAGCGCGACAGACGACACGTCGACATGTACATGAAATTCTTTTTTCCAGTCTAGAAATACCAATATAGGAGCCGAGACCATCTTGTCTTTGAGAACATCGAGACTCTCTTGACACTGTTCATTCCATTGGAATTTAACATCTTTCTTCAACAATTTTTCCATTGGAGCTATAACCTCGACATAACTGCAGATAAATTTTTTGTAATATTCCGTTTGCCCCAAGGTAGTTCTCAACTGTTTAACTGACGTGGGTGGGGGTAGGTCAACAATAATTGCAATCTTGGCAGGGTCCATCAATATTCTGTCTCGACATACCACATGACCCAACAAGATACCAAAAGGAGCACAGAAAATACACTTCTTCAAGTTAAGAGAAATCTTGAATTGTCTACACCAGTCGAGCATCATTCTAAGATTCTCACTATGATTTTTAACTAGCCCATGGACCGGGGACCGTCGAATCATTAAAGTATACTTTAAGAAATTTATGGATAAAATCTTTAAAAGCAACTACTGTAATTCTAGAAAAAATACTAATAGCAGGGGCATTCTTGAGTACAAAGGCATTATTGTGTATTGGAAGCATCCCCATTTTGTCGCAAAAGTTCTCTTATACTGATCTTCCTTTGTAATTCTTATTTGATGGTAGCCAGAGAATCCATTAGTGAACGAGTACACATCTTGTCCTTCGACCCTCTCCGATACTTCATCTGTGAACGGGGCCGGGAATGGATCATGTAGGTAGGCATTGTTTAATTTCCATAGGTCGACATAGATACAGACTTCACCAGTTTTCTTGTCCTGAACAACCATAGGGATAATCCATTTGGATTCCTTGACGGGTTCTAAAATTCCTGCATCTAGCATTCTGTCTAACTCTCTTGACCTTCTCCTTATATCTCAGATTTAATCTATACTATCGTTGCTTGACAAGTTTTGCGTCAGGCTTTAGGGGAATCTTCATTTCTCCTAGATCACCAACAATCCCCTTCATTTTCAATAACTTAGTAGGGAATAGATCCTGGAATTCGTGCAGTAAGTCTGTAATCTTCCCCATTGTCTCATCATCCCAATAGTCCCCAATATTGGCAAATTTTGGATTTTCTGGAGAACCAATATTCACCTTTTTTGTTCTGAGGGGCTTTAGAAATTAGTCATTTGATAAGCCTGATCCTTCCACAACTTGACTACCCTTAGATTCAGGAATATGTATATCTCGTGGATCATTATCATCATCAGGCTCGCCAGTTATGTTATAGCATTCCATCTAATTCTGAACTGTCACACTGCTTTGAGGGAAACTTGACATTGGAACAAGGATGTCTTAAAAAATATTGGTTCTAATAACTTGTAGAGCAGAATGAATCGTCGGATTGTCGTCAGCAAATCTAAAAGTGTGTGTAAAATTGGTAGCTATCTCTTCCCACTTTATAGTCTCTCGTCACAGTTCAACCAACGTATACCAGTTTCTTGGTATCATATCCAAAGTATGTATAAATTGATGCACCCATTCTTGTCACGGTGATGTCTTCCATGTCGCGTGACAATTTTCAATGTGCTTGACAGGAATTATCAATCCCGTATATTTTTGGCCAGTATAAGACATATTTTCGCGAAATCTAATTTCTAGCAGCTGTCGGCATTGAGGCCATTCTGAAAGAGATTGCTTATGAGTAACCCACCACTTGGCGGGTGTAGCCTTCAATACAACATCTAGTGCTAACAAACGTTGAGGTTTCAATTCTTTTTCTTCAAACCCTGTACGAAATGTGTCTAAGTTAGGTAATCCTTCATATGTAGGTAGATCACATACATTAGTACCTACCTGTCGCACAGATTTTGTGATTCTTCCACACTTCTGTATTAATACTTCATGTAGTCGATTTTGCCAGTTCTCTAGAGCTTCTCTTGAGTTTGACGAACATGATCTAATACTTCGCAAACTCAGTTTACCATCAGTTGTCGGGTTGGCATAGTCGTCCATTGCAGAGGAAATATTGTAAATATTATCCAGATATCCGTCTTGTCCTTCACTATCTCTTTGCTCGACATATCTCCAGCCTTCCCGAGGATCAATTGGGGCGACCACCCATAGTTTTGTATCTCCAAATGATAATATTCTCTTTTTGAAATTGATGATTGTTTGATTGTCGATAGCCCAGTCGATCCCCAGAAGTGCAGGATACTGATTTGTATCATCGACAATATCTATGAGTTCAAAATCTACGTGGGTCCGGAGTCTGTCCACTTCAATAAGAACCTGTGTTAGTCGGTCGATAGGAAAGAACTTCCACTGATTGGCTAAACGCAGCTGAACATGAGACCATACTAGTCTCGGCTTTCCCATACTTTCCCATGTTTGTCTTGTTAGAATATTAACATCTGACCCCAAATCTAGTATGATAAAATCCATATCATAATCACCTATCTGAGCATTCACTCTTAACTCGCGACCAGTTTTCGGTCTTTTACCAATGTGGTTAACTTTTTTCTCTGGTCTCACACTTGGTTGAGGTTCCTCGACTAGAGACGAAAGTTCTTCCACGACATCCTTATCTTTTATAAGTGCTAAACAGCTTTTAAATAAATTCTTCAACTTTGTTACCTTCTCTGTTAGCTTTATTTGGAATAACTGATCAAATCTTTGAGGCATTTCTAGGATTGATCCATCATCCAATACTGGAACAGTAGTAGAAGTTGACGTCTGATTTCTGTCGATGAACTCATCACGTGCATCAAAGAAGACCCCTTTTTCTTTCTGGACATCAAACGACACTTTCTTTTGTATCACTGGTCGAACGCTCGGATTTACCCATGGTGCGCCTTGATCTTCTCCAGTCGCAACACCTCCTCTTGTTATGACAACAATATTAAGTTCTGAAGGTTCAACATAAATCTTTTGAATATTTTGATTTGCATTTTGAGGTTGGTTCTGGTTTCTCGTGTTTCTGTCTTTCCATTTAGCAATCAACTGAGGGCTTTCTTCGACAATGTGGTCCAATGCTTTACAATATGAACCTGTCGATGTAGGATTATTGCAGTCTCTAGAAAAATGTCTCGGTTGTCCACAATTATAACAAATAATTTGGTCCCTTCCACAACCAAATCCTTGTCCTTAGCCCCTAAAAGAATCACCCCCCCTTGGTTGAGGGTATTGTGCATGGGCTTTCTCGACCTGCATATGTTCATCATTTTTCATCAAATATGTGTCGACTGTCTTCTCCTACAACAACTGGTATGCTTTGCAGTCTTTCTTGTCGTGACCCACAGATCGACAAAATTTACAATATACGCTAGCAGGTGCACTTACTATCTTCTGTAGATACAAGCATTCCTCTGATCGATGACCTCTTGTCTGGAAAATTTGACACCAAGGCATTCCTTGTGAATTTATTGGATTCGACGCTCCTGATGCAAGATAATTCAAGAAAGCTAGACATGAATCTCTATGATGGCCTTCAGTTCTGCATCTTGTACTCCAGACTTCTTCTTGAATTTCTTTTCCTTTCTTGATATCTTGTATTTGTAACGTTAGATTGGCAAGCATCGACTGTATTTGCATCATTCCCGCACCAGTTTCTCTAACCAGCGAAGCTTTCAATTTCATAGCAAGCTCAAAAGCTTTGCTCTGGGATACAATCTTCTGCTGCATCTAGGGAACACGAATATGCGGTAGGATTGCGGCAATGAACCATTCTTTATGCCGAACATCAGACATCTGGAAACTCACCTTAGCCATCAAAGTCTTAAATCTTTGGTCGAAGTCCCAAACAGACTTAGTCGACAATTGCTTGATTTCTTTTAATTTTGTGATACATTGCGACTCAGACTTAGGTTTCTTGAATTCTTCAATTAGTCCAATTCAGATCTGATCCAACGACTTCTAAGGTATTCTTGCGGGAACCACAGAAAATTTTATGTACCAATCAAGAGCATGACCTCTAAAGGTTGTGATCATCTGGGCTCTTTTTATAGCCTCATCTGTGACCTGTCGCACTGTCCAGATAGCTTCACACAGGAACCAATGTTGCTCAGAGTCTTCCAACCCATTCCCGTTGAATATAGGTAACTTTATGTCACTCCCAGCCATTTTGTTTACTTGGGGTATTGTTGAATTTGAATTAAATGTTCCACTAGTAGGAATTCCTTGACTACTATCAGATCTGATCCAACGACTTCTAAGGTATTCTTGCGGGAACCACAGAAAATTTTATGTACCAATCAAGAGCATGACCTCTAAAGGTTGTGATCATCTGGGCTCTTTTTATAGCCTCATCTGTGACCTGTCGCACTGTCTAGATAGCTTCACACAGGAACCAATGTTGCTCAGAGTCTTCCAACCCATTCCCGTTGAATATAGGTAACTTTATGTCACTCCCAACCATTTTGTTTACTTGGGGTATTGTTGAATTTGAATTAAATGTTCCACTAGTAGGAATTCCTTGACTACTATCTCGACTATTATTGTTACTAAGATTTACAAAACCACACTCCGATGCTGGAGATGTATGCAGAGTTCTGGGTATGTCGTAGTCTTGGTCTGTATCTGGCGCTTCCTATTCATCTTCGGAAATAAGTCGATATTCCTCCTCTTCGTCGAGATGTGGTGCCAACTCATAGTCCCTTCTTTCGGTTGTGCTACGACTTCCTCTTCTTGTCGCAGTCCTTCTTCTCTTTTTGGGCCGAAATCTTCTTCCACTCCTTAGGCAACCACGCTCTTGCTCATTCTCGCTATTGAGAACATCTCAACTTACTCTTTTCTATCTTGTTCAAACCTTTCTTGCGACATTACCCAGGTTCTCCACACATGATGGTTTACTCATCGGATCCATTCTCAGGATCCCTTTTTCACATACCGAAACCTTTATCCATAGTTTTAAATATTTCAGGTAGCGGCGTCGAGGTTCTTGGAAGAACTCTTTGTTTATCTCACTGTATGATCCTATCGTGTCAATTGCAATCTCAGTAATACAGCCCTCCAAAATGCTATCAACCCAAAAGTCGACATCCCTAGAGATAAGATTATTGACTCTTTCCAATCGTTGGATTAGATGAGGAGTCCACTCTGTGGGTTCTCTGCCTTGAAAATCTTTCCTCTAAGTTGCTAGCTTTGCCAACCATTCATGCAGCATAATGGGAAATCACTAAAGAAAATTTTGTGAATATCTGAGTAAATATACCTTTCTAACCATTCAGTTGGATTCAGTCGTGATCCTTTACTTTCTTCTTGTGCAAATCCTCTTACCTTGTAATTCACCTAATCTTGAATCTTTGGTTTCGTCGGGTGCAAAAACATGTCCCCTTCATAATGGTCAGGGTCTTGGCAACGGAACCATTTGTTGGCGTCGATTCCTCTAACCCAGGTTCAAATTTCCCTTCCTATCCAACAAAGTCCAAGATATCGGCTCGACAGAGTGTAACTTCGTCGGCAACACCTGCGACGCAAATGAGGTCTCACCAAAGATACCTATGGGGACTGCCAGAGCCAGGCTTCTGTAGTTATGGAGGGGATTTCTTTATCGTAACATTTAATAGGTCGCTCGACCGAAACAGAGGGATGGACTATCGTCGACACATACACAACAAGAAAGAAGGTCGATCCGTCGACACTTTCACAACATATAACATATACAAAATTAAAGCATGTCTACCATCATTGTCATCGACATTCCACAATATTATATCGATATAAGTGCGACAAATTCATAAAGATTCAGACACAAAATACATAGACATCAAAGACACACATATTTAACGTGGAAACCCATACGGGAAAAACCACAAAAGCGCTCTTCATCTAGCATGAGTAATATTTGGAACGCTTTTGGTTTGCGCACACAACCTGTAGACTTCTCTCAGAATCTTCTTTATAATGGATGAGTTTTCTCTATCTTTCTCATGCTTTCATGTCTTCTTCTTCTTTCTGTTGAGCTCTCTCTCGATCGTAATGGTTATCTCCGAGGATAAGGATCAATATTCATCTATTTCAAGATCATAAGAATCCTCTAACCAACATAAGGATCATCAACGTCATCTAACTAATGTAAGGATCATAAGTGTCGTTTGCACATAGCATGGATCAACCTTATATACTTCTTACAATTCTTGTTCTAACCGTCGACTAGTTTTCAACTAACCCCAGAAATCACGTTACATTAATAAAGGTGATATTAGCCCAATTTACAATCATGCCCATTCCCAAAAATAGACTATCAGTCTGACTTAACTCATTCCTATATTTTTTGTTTCCTCAAAACATGTCGAATTTCCGGATTCGACTTACTCTTCTCATTTTCCGTCGCGACCTTGCTTGGCTTGCGATCGGATTCTTCATATTTCCGACCAAAAATGGTATGCACTTTCCTAGGGCCAACATGATGCCTTCTATACCCTGGTGTCATCACTCTAGACCCTGCGACTGCTTGATCCAATGCTCCACGTTGAAGAGAGAGATAAAACCAACTCAAAACCCTACATGAAGTCTTTTGGACAGATATGATGATGATAGGATGTATGTTTTTCATGTGAGAGAGCTTCACTATTTATATTTCATCATTGAGTAACATAAGGGATAAGTTCCATAAGTTAAGGAACTAAAAAATAATTTAAAATACTTAGTTATGGTCCTTATAATTTCATGTTGGGCTATTAACCCAGTCTTCTTAGGCAAGTCATCTTAGGGCAACGCCTTAGCCCTTCTCTTGGTCTTCATGGTCCACATGTCCCATAAAACCCTTAGAACATGTTCTCTAGGAGATGAGGGGTCTATCCAACACATGAGATGTGTCTTAGGGTCTTTCAGTGCTTCTAGCTTGAGTCTTCATGACTTAACCTCATTAAGTACTTTACACTGGGTCCTCTTTACTTCTCAATGGTCAACTGGTCTTCCCAAATCTTCATAAGAAACATCTTCTCATGTTGATGTAGTATCCTCTTGGAGGAGATCAAGTAACATCAACATCCTAGTCCCTGACTAGGTCCTCAGTCTTAGGATGATGCCAATCTCATGGAGAATGGCTCTCGATGCTGCCCAAACATCAACACTCCCTCTCAGCGAGAGAGGCATTCTCTGTCAAGTAAACTCCAAGCGTTCTATCTAGAGATAAATTAAAGAAGTAGCTCGAGTCACCACACACACATTGATGCATCTCATGTGTCATCAATGTCCTAGTAACATACTAGGTACCTCACCTCTAGGTTGCATCCATTCTCCTAGAGAATGGTACTCGATGATGTAATCATCTCTACACAATGTGATCATATTGTTCTCCCCATTAACACGGGGGTCATATGCTAGTTACTCCAACAAGGGGTGGCGAGCTCCTTGAGGAGGTACCATAACTCAACCATCTCAAATGACCAAGGAGAGGAGGACATCACACATCATCTTCCTAGACCCAGTCTAGGACTTCTCACATTGATCTGCATCAACATCCTGGTAACTGATCAGGTGCCTCCATTCTCCCAGAGAATGGCTCTCGTATGTGGTGCTCATCACTAATCTCAGCAAGTGATCCATAGGGCAATGATCCTCCATCTCATAACCAGAGACTGACTCCTTGTTTTCTTCCAAAGACAAAACAAGTCATCACTAAGATCAACAAACTATCTCATCCGCGTTACTTCTTAGTGAATTTACCAGGTATCTTTGAATACCATACTTTGGGAGTATGCAAGGTACATATAATTCTATCTCTGAACTGGAGGAACCAACTGTCTCTGCTACACAGATCACAACTCAAGTGATCATCAACCATCAGCGATATTTCATACGGATCAAAATGATAAGAAGAGCCTCGTGCTCTCCTTTTGTCACCGAATGGATCTCCAGGCTCCCTCTAAGCCCAACAATAGGTTGTCTAAGCAATCTGCAACCAAATCATTTCAGTACCATACATTACATATTGAACCAAACTGATGAGGAAGGAGTTTCACACATCCAATCACATGTAATCTTTACTCATCACTGTACATCTGAAGTGTACCAGGAACATATGATCCTTCATAGTTTACTTTTTCTGTGTGAGAGTCTCCTCCAATGCTGCTTGTTGCTGCATGCTTAGTCTCATAAAGTTATCTTGGAGGTCTCATGGACTTCTCATATTTCACAACCCAACCAACTGAAAGACTTGAAAAACTAGTGACGTGACTCATATAAACTCATACTTGTCCACTGATAGCAGCAAGAAAGGCTATACAAGCCTTTCTCTGATCACAACAGTCCCACAATCATATATTTTGAGTGCTCTACTATCTTCCTTTGATTGTCTGAAGGGTGAATATCTAAAGTATAGTAAACTGCACCCTTTGGAGCCTCCTGCTTCTCATTGTCGATCACCAAATGAGATCCTGGACCTCTTGAAGGATACCATAACATCAGGATAACGTCCTAACTATTTCAATCTAACTTCGCCTCAAGGAGAGTTGAATCTACAAGTCACTAAAGACTCACTGTATCATACAAGGGTAACCAATCAACTCTCTGAAAGGTGAGGAAGGTAGAGAGTTGTTTGCTCCCTCTTGATCCCTGCGCCTAGACATAAATCACTAAACAACACTCAGGAGGTACTGTCATCTGTTATGATCCAAATATCAAGTTCTCCATCTGAGTCCTAGACTTATGAAACTTAATATCATGCGGAAAGAGAAACATTCTGTCACGTAGTACCTGGAACCACTCAAGAAGGAAGATTATCATCGATCTACATGCAACTGAAGGTACTCACTTAAGACTCGTTGTCACTTCTAGAATAGGTCTCATAACACTCTAACCAAGAGTATGGTCTCAACAAGTCTCGTCGTGCTTTCTCTAAATCTCTGGTCAAGATATAACCCATTAGGGGAATTTTGAAGTAAAAAATGGGTCTCCAAGCAAAAAATGTACTATCAAAATTCACTTTAAAAGAACCAATCACATTCTAGAGGATGACATCATTTATAATAGTTGAGGTGGCATTGGTTGAGTTAAGGATGCTTATTTGTCAAATTGTAAATGGTGAGTGAAAACCCATAGTTAACTATATCAATGTTGTAAGTAAAGTACTCATTATGAAAATAGTACTCATAGATTATTTTTGAATATAATATAAATGTACTAAAGTACTCTTAAAGTACTTAGAAAGAAAAATATTATTTATATTTCAATATAAAATAAATTACAAATACCAAAAAACTAAATGTTTTATTCAAATGTAATTACTTTTTTATATTTCAATATAAAAAAACGTAAATGCTCTATTCAAAACTAAAATTATGTAATTACTTTTTCAATATTTAAAACATATATGTCAAATCTTTATTTAAAATCAAAATCACTTAACATCTTATAATAAAAANTATTTTACTATCACTTTTTAATCTTTGAAACACCGACGTTTATACGAACATAAATTAGACATGTACATTCAAGTTATAAAACCAAATACATGCATAAAATCTTGATGTAACAATTTGAATGAACTATTATATCATAATAAGATATTATATTATTATAATTTTTTTTTTGACAGTAACGGTTATAGTATATTAGAAGGGTGGTGTGACCACCAAACAGAACCAGAATTACAAAATGCCTTTGTGGAAGCGGTAGCAGAAACTTAAAGTCACGTCATACGCCCTTGTGGAAGTAGCAAAGTGGCTTTAAAACCTCTAAATACGCCCTTGTGGAAGCGACAAAGCATTACCAGTCTTTAATAGAGTGCAAACTAAACATTTCAGAAAACAAAGGGGAGTTTAGAGATTCTAACACAGGAACTATTCTATTTAGAGAGTTAGAGAGACTTATACAGGGAAAACAACAAACCATAAAAAAACCATCCATGAACTTGCATAAACTACCCATCCGAGCTGGACGAGAAACCTGGACCAGAGGCTTCATGCTTGACGAGTTTGAGGGCTAGCTTATTATCTACCTTAATTTCCAGCTGCGCAATTAGCCTGATTAACGCATTTTCTGACCGCTTCACCTTGCGCTTGAGCTTCTTACGCAGAAAAACCAAAT
Source organism: Pseudotsuga menziesii (assembly GCA_001517045.1). NCBI lineage: Eukaryota > Viridiplantae > Streptophyta > Pinopsida > Pinales > Pinaceae > Pseudotsuga > Pseudotsuga menziesii. The sequence continues at coordinate 68,219 of LPNX010698167.1, forward strand.
CTTTTCCCACATTGTCCAACCTTCTGCCACTTTCGCAATCAATTGCATTGACTTGGTTCTGCAACAGCTTGAGGTCATGCTTTAGGTCTTTGACCTTCACCTCCACGGGGTTAGGGGCAACGGGCGCAATGGCGGAAGAAGACCTAGCATCCATCTTGACTAACAACAAATCCTTATCTCTAACCAGACGACAGAGCTCCTGGAGAAAGCCGAAATTTACCATGCATTTGAAATGGCGACCCTCCTCATTGAACCAACGCTTTAAAACAACGTCACACAGGGGCACTGGCAGCACCGTATCCCCCAACGCGCGAGCAATTAAACCTGCCATGAAAACACTTGAATACTCTAGCTTCGACGAGACGCCTTTCAATTTCGCACCAGGCATCACTGTATCCCCCAACGTGCGAGCAGTTAAGACTGTCATGATAACACTCGAAAATTCTAGCTTCGACGAGACTCCTTTCAAATTTGCACAGGCGAACTGACCGCACTTGGGCATGCATTTAACCTCTCCTCTCTTGCCGACGCCAAGCCACGTGCCGACCTAACACCACTTGTCCTGAGATCCATAAGGCACGGAGCGGACCTGATCGCAGGGGCCCACATAAGGGAAGACCACAAGATCTTAGCCCTTGTCCTATGGGGAGGAGCAAAGGGAGCCCAGGCCATTGAGAATTAGCTCCCCGGGGCTAAGAGTGGAGCCCAGGTTTGCTTCTTTGTCAGCCTCTATGTTGTTTTTCTGCAGCACATGATAAAACTCAATTTTATTGAAGGAGAGGACTTGGACCAAGATTTTGTGGATAATCCGCCTCAGGAGCATTTGGCTCAAAATAAGGTTCTCGGCTAGAGCTTGAATAACAATTCTGGAGTCTTCGACGATAGTTAACTCGGAGATTCCAAGGGTCTTGGCGATCCTCAGCCCTTGCCATAATGCCAAGGCTCCAGCCATGTTATTAGTGTCATCTCCAAGACCCCAAGTGAACCTAGTTTCCAAAAGTCCATCCGGAGTGAAAAAAACTCTGCACCCCCCCCCTCCCTTACCGCCCCGGCATATTATTATAATTTTTATTACATATAATAATGATGTTTATTACATATAATCTCATTTTCTTAACATTAACTCGACTTTTTCATGGTAGAAATTTATGTATTATTCCTTCATCCCAATATTAACATTTAAATTTTTTTTTTTTTAATGATGTTGTTAATTATTACATTAAAAATTATATATAATATACATAATATATATCACAAGAAACTATTAAAAATGAGCTTACACATTATTTTGAAGGTGTATTAAAAAAATGAAAAATAATTTAAAAAATGTTTATTTATTTATTTATAATTTTATATTTATATTTTAAAATTAATTTTTACTTTTAATATATATATATATAAGAAATGACAATTTATTCATTTAAATTTAACTTTATGTTTAAAATTCAAAATTATAAATACATGGTTTATAAACATATTTTGAATATTGAAGAAGCAACTTATGTTTCAAATTCAAATTAATATATTTTATTTTTATAAGTACATTCATTATATTATATTCAAAAGTAATTTATGTACTTAAAAGTACTTTACTTTTAGTTATATCAATCATATTATATTTAAAAGTAATTTATGTACTCAAAAGTACTTTACTTTTAGTCATATCAAAGATGATTTTTTTATTGGTTTTATTTTAGACATCTTTTCAATTTAATTTAACCATAGTTGCATTGGTTATAGTGTAATAGATGAGTTGTAAATATACCTTCCCACAAAATCCCTAACTCATAATATTTTATTATATCTCTTATGAGGCCCATTTTTGACCTCAAAATTCCCCTAATGCATCTTCCTCAAAACGAGAGAAACTTTGCAGGTGTTCACATTTCATAACTCACAGGTCTAACACTGTTATATACTAAAGCCAAAACTGGTCATAATGTCAAACTGTACAATCCTCCCTCTTAAACACAAGTCTCTATGTTTGATCCTATGTCACAGGGTTCGCCGAACCCGAACCTCTAGGTTCGGAATTCGGCGAACCTAAAAAAATTTGCAAAGTTCGTTCAGGTTCGGCGAACCTGAATGCCGAACCTAAAACGAACCTCAAACGAACCCCAAAACGAACCTCAAACAAACCTTAAACGAACCTGAACGAACCTGAACGAACCTCAAACGAACCTTAAACGAACCTGAACGAACCTCAAACGAACCTGAACAAACCTGAACGAACCTCAAACGAACCTTAAACGAACCTGAATGAACCTCAAACGAACTTTAAACGAACCTGAAGGAAATAGTATATATCATTTTTCTTTTGACTTAGAAAAAATATATTTACTTTTTATTAAAAACAAAACATAAAAAATGATAGAACAAAAAATATGAGAAATGCTAATAAAAGAATATTTATTTTTCAACAACATTATTTTCTACTTTCTCAAAAGTAAGATCGCTTTCTTAGATAATACATTTGGATAAAATATTTGGCTTTCTAATTAAATTTCTCATAAATGATGATGATGGTTAACGTGTCTATTTAGACCAAACTTTGGTTTATTGGACCTAAAAAGACCAATTAATTAATTTGTAGTAAAATTGTATTCCTATGCTCATGATTAAGCTAATCCTTGATCTTTAAAGGTTCATTATTGTTTAATTTGAAATGATTTATGCTATAATTCATGATATAGAGTCTAGACTACACTCTGTGACTACAACAATACTAATTTCTAATTAGTGTGTATATATATATATATATTGAAAAATGTATATAGACGAACCTATGCTGAACCCCATCCGAACCCCATCCAAAAAATCGAACCCAAATCGAACTTGAAGCTCGCCGAACTCGAACATGAACCCGAACCATGTGACATAGGTTTGATCCCTAGGTTATGCAAGAACATATCCATCCTCAAAGGCATCAAGCAACCTTTGTCCTCAAAATGCTAACCTAAATGTGAACAAAGCATAACCCACATAAAAAATATTCGGATTCTTGCTGAAAGGGAAACTGACTTAAACCATTACACATTGACCACCGTACTGCATGAATTTTGCTAGGTAAACCATAGCTATTCCTTCCTTGCGCTACTGCAAATCCTAGATAGCATCTTTTGGGGGAGGTCTTTATCATGAACCATCGTGCATGCTGAGATCCAAATCCTAGCCTCTGATGTTCATCGTCCAAAGCATTCATTAACTGGTACACTGATTTATATCACATAACTTAATCTGATTTTCTCAATTTATGGTTTTAGATCAAAATATTCCAATAGATCACTGTTTGCAGGTGTGAAATCAGCCATACTAAAGACTTTGCGTAAATGGTCCTAGTGTGCCTTCTCTGAAGCCTCAGAATTTCTCCTTGCAAAATGAAGAAAATGTGCTGCAACAAGAACACTTCTAAATTATGTCCTCGTAATTTTTTCTTGGCTTCTGTAGTTGGATCCAGGATCCTTCTTTAATCTTAACGTATACCATAGGGGCCTTTGCTCTTGAAGATTCAATTTCCATGCAACAACCTGTTTGAACAATTTTGCTTCATGCAGACTTGATTTTCAGCCACTCTGAATCTCATATCTGAAGGGATAAGAGAGTTCTCCTCCTGTAAAAGCATCTATTTCATTCCAAATGCCTTATATGCGATGGATCTTTACAGCGACCCAACCAAGAAGGCTACAGTTTACACCACTAGGCATCTCATTTTCTTCATGTGGGAGGGTTGCTTACAGATCAAGAAACCTTTCAACACGCGGCTACTAAGTAGTGGCAGACAAATACATTGCACTATTTATACCTTTACCTCCACTTATAAAATGACGACTCTCTCTAGATCTATCTAGTTCTGTATAGAAGTCATATTTATTGATGTACTGAAAGCATTCCTTGGAACGACATTGAAGTTTCTGATATTATTTAGCTCTACGTTCATTCTCCAGCTCTTGTAATAGTTCTTGAGGATAATGTTATCATTTATGATATTTAGAATGTTCCATCACAAAATTAATCACCCGATTCTTTTCTCAGGGGTTAGCTCCATATGGATCGACTCCTCCAATCAACAACAATTTCTCTTTTTGGCAGGTGTCATCTTTCTTTCAAAAACTTGAAATAAGTTTGATTTAATAAGAGGCAACAGATCCGCCAACAGCTCACAGTCTCAACACTAATAGATCGGTTAGATCTACCATAGAAAATTTAGGCATACAAGTAGGTTTCCCTTCACAATCTCTTCACGTGATCCATATGGGTACACAACCTTCCTCCTCATGTGACCCGACCTTCTTCTTCATTCATAATATATATGTACTTTAACATGTAGATCCAGACATCTTTACCAACAAAGATGCAAATCCACTCACAGATCCATGTTCCAAGCCTCCACCAAAAACTAGTCTTATCCTCTGTCACCTTCAACCTGGAATAGCACAACCATGGCTCTGATACCATGTTGATTTTTTAACTACTTTCATACACAGGTAATTATGTGTGCATTTTTACAATTTTCTTTAGCATAATTACACATGAAAGTATCAACCACATTAATTACTTATGATAGTAAAAGTAAATGTATTACGTCACATAAATAGACATGCACAATAGTCACCATATTTTATCCTGGGAAAACCCTCTCTCCTCCTGAGGGAAAAACCCAACAACCTTTCTTATGATACATTCATTAATAGAAGAAAAAGTATACATCAAGTGACCATGAACATCAAACCCTTCTCACACATAAGGGTGAGTATAAACAGAGAGACCAATTTCTTATCTTTTCATATGAAGCTGAAGGAGAAAGGTCTGCTTCAAATGCTACTCTCTCTTCAACATGTAAGACCAAGAGAAAACTGTAGATGAGCTACTTGAAGAACAACCATGTTGATGTAAGCCCCAGACTTACCAAATTTCAGCCCTAAATGTTGAATTTTAGCATTAGCATGAATTCTTAAAATTTTACAGACTGTAGCATAGATAACAATAACAAGTGCAGTAGATACATCAACACATCAAAACATCACACATACTGAACCCAAGAGTTTTTCATTGGGGAAACCTTTAAAGGACAGAAACCCCAAAAGCATTAGTAATTCATCTCTTCAATGAGATGACTTGAGTTCTTAAAATAATTTTCTTCCAACAATAATTTATCAAACCCTAAAAGGCTTGAAGCACTGAAAACTTCAAATTAGGGCTTCCTGCCCTAATTTCTTTCTTCTGCTTGAAACATCAGATCTTCTGCCCAAGAGTTTTCTTGCTTCCCGGAGCTGCCTAGATCTACTGCTGTCTGCCCAGACCCATCTTATGGCTGCCCAGAATAAACTCAGTTTGCCCGAGTTAGTGAAACAGGTTGCCCGTGAAGTAGATCAAATTTCCCATGAGATATCAGGCTGCCCGAAATCTGTGTGTTTCCCGTGAAGAGTAGCAAGCAGTCTGAACAAGGTAGCCTGTCCGAATTCTTCTCTTGCTGCTCGAGGGTCTGTGTCTGCTGCCCAAGAGAGAAACACGCAACCCAAAATCTTTTTTCTGCTACCCGAGAGCACATGCAGGTTGCCTGTGGTCCTCTCTTCCTGCCTGAAATCTTGTTTGAGAGTTCTGTGCAGATGTCAGGGCTAGGAAAGAGCTACCCGTGAGGGGTAAGGCTGCCCAGAAATGTGACAGGCTTCCCGAACCTGTTGTTGGAACTACCCGAGGAGAGACCAAGCCATGGTGAGGGATGACCGTGGGAAAAGGAGCTACCCGTAGTTCCTTTGCAGCATGCCCGTGAAAGTTAGGGTGCTACCTGGAAGCTTAGTCAGCAGCTAGTAGGTGGAGGCAGCCTTTTAGGGCTGCCCGAGCTGGAATAAAGGCTGCCCGTGAAGAAGGGAGGCAGTCTGAGGCTGTAAGCAACCAAAATGAGGCTTATCAAAAAAGAAAGAACGCTGCCCGTGATCCTATACAATGTTATCGTGAGGGTTAGGGTGATGCCCTAGCCTGTGAGGAAGAGAAAGAGGCTGCCCATGAGAGGTCTGAGGTTTGCAAGTGCTCACCGTGAGGAGTAGCAGAAGAAACCCTTAGCTTAGGGTTTGTTTATAGCAAGAGTAGATGCCCTAGCTAGATAGCCTCCATGCTAGGGCATAAACCAAATAGTTCTTCCTCCTCTTCCAGAGCCAACGAGAATCTTCTAAGAGCAACTAGATGATCATAAGCAGGTGTATCTTCAAATGAAATGGATTGAACTTCTTTTATAGCCTTTGAAGCACCTTTAAGTGGACCAATACTTAAAAGAACAAAATAATATTATTTTATTCTTTTATCTTTTTTACTTTTATCTTTAGTGGTACTAAAGATTTTTTTGCACTTTCACTTTGACTCCTTAGTGGTCCAAGGGTCCTTATGTATTTTTTTACTTTTTCCTTTAAGCCTTCTTCAAGTGCCTTGTGGTCTAAAGGTCCTTATGTATTTTTACCTTTTACCTCTGATCCTTTACCAGGTGCCCTGTGGTCAAAACAAGTGGTCATAGGGTCCTTCAAACCCACTCAAAGTATATCATCATAAATAGAGAGAACTACTAATGCTTTTATCTCACACTCCATATGCCACCAAGATCAGGTACTAGGTGTCTTAACCAGGGGTAGCTAGTCCCTTGAGAAGATCACAAAGCCCACAAATTGAGGGAGTAGTGTCTCACATGCCCAGACCCGGTCTAGGGCTTATAGTGATATTCTGGTAACAGACCAGGTGCCTCATCCATAGGCTGCATAATTTGACCCAAGGTCAAATACTTGGTAACAGACCAAGCACCTCCATCCTCCTGGAGAATGGCCCTCAGCCTCGGGATGAGTCCCTAGTCCCAGACTAGGTTAAATTCCTAGTAACTGACTAGGTGCCTTCATTCAAAGAATGGCCACTCAGCTTTAGGCTACTCCCCTAGTACTAGATTGGTTCCACATCTTGGTCCCTGTCTAGATTTCTTCATTCAACAAAATGGTCACTTAGCTCTGGGCTGAGTCCCCTAGTGCTAGAATGGTTCCACATCCTGGTCCTTGACTAGATGTTTCCATTCAACAGAATGATTACTCAGCTCTAGGCCGAGTCCCCCAGTGCTAGACTGGTTCCACATCTTGGTCCTTGACCAGATATCTCCATTCAACAGAATGGTCACTCAGCTCTGGGATGAGTCCCTCAGTGCTACACTGGTTCCACATCCTGGTCCCTGACCAAATGTCTCCATTCAACAGAATGGTCACTCAACTCAAGGTTGAGTCCCCCAGTGCTAGAATGGTTCCACATCCTGGTCCTTAACCAGATGTCTCCATTCAACAGAATGGTCACTTAACTCAAGGTTGAGTCCCCCAGTGCTAGACTAGTTCGACATCTTGGTCCTTGACCAGATGTCCCCATTCTCCTCGGAGAATGGCTCTCGATGCTGCACAGGAAAAATCAACACTAAATCCCTCCAATGATTAATTTGATTGATATTTTATTAGTTGACTAAATTGCAAACCTCTAATGGATGACGTCATCCCTCTAAGGGTTTAACCATCCTGCAACTTCCTGATTCAAGCCCCCTAGGGATTTAAACACCCTTCCATTTCCTTCTGAGGTCTGAGTTGAGCCCTTTAAGGGCTTGTCCAGCCAGCCGCAAGCCATTGTGGTCTAATCTGAGCCCTATAAGGGCTTATTTAGCCTGCTGTCAATGATTTGTGTCCTCTACGGCCCTACCATCAGCCTCCTGAAGTCTGCGTTCACTTCCTAAGCCCTGTTGTAGGTGATCTGAGCCCTTTAGGGCCCAACATAGACCTCCTAAGGCCTGTGGTCACATGAACTGTGCCTTCAAGGGGCTATCCAGGCTTGTGGCTGCGAACGTGACAATAACTAAGCCCTTCTAGGGTCTGTGTAGACCTGCGGCTTTCTATTGATTTTTCTGAGCAACATCGAGAGCCCTTCTCTTCGGAGATTGGGACCACTATGAAGACTCAACCCAGTGTTGAGTGACCATTCTGTTGAATGGTAGATATCTGGTTTGAGACCATGATATAGACCCAGATTTGCCCTGGGTAGACTCAACCTTGTGTGAGTAGACATCTGGTCCAGGACCACGATGTAGACCAGTCTAGGAATGGTAGACTCAGCGTAGTTCTGAGTAGCCATTCTCTTGGAGAATGAAGACACTGTAAGCCCTAGACTGGGTCTGGGCATGTGTGTGGCACTTTGACCCTTGATCTATGGGCTTGGTGTGCTTCTCCAAGGATTAGCTACCCTTGGTTAAGTTACTATAATGTCTTCTTCTACTTAGGTATTGAGGACTGACCCGCTAACCTATGTGATTCCTGTAGGTTCGAGCAGGTACTGACAGTCAAGGAATCAGTCGAAGACTGATGCCATATACAGAAGATCTAGGGCATCAATACTATATCACCATTGGGTCGAAGAGGGCCACCAGAGCCAAAGGCCACTTGCATGCATGTCATCTGAGCATTATTTAATGATGCATGCACCCGATTAAGTCTCCATACGCATGCATGGAAGTCAACTACAAATTAGAAGTTAAAGTGACCTAATTAGGTCAAAATTTAGGGTTTTCGCAGTTGAAAGTTATAAAAGAAAGATAAAGTGAATGGAGAAGACACTTATGATTATTATTGATTTGGAGCTTCTTGAGTAGCAGCACAGCGTGCGGCCATAGCAGTTGGGGTTGAAGACGGTGTCTTCAGCCAATGGGGTTTCGGCAGTGAAATATCTGCCCTTCTCTCATTCAGGGTAAACCATTTAGGTTAACCATCAACTCTTCAACTTATTCATCCAGTTGCAGTTATCCAGTATCCATTAGAGATTGTTTGCAGGGACACGTGTGCAGCCATAGGGGGGTTTTAGTTGGAAAACCCCAAATCGTTCGCTGTGTCCTCAGATCTCCGTTTATCTTCAGAATACTGGCGCCATTCTCGTCATCGGTATCATCCTCCAGTACTCGGTGATTATCAGCTTCCGGTTTGCTCATCCGGAGCAGTTCTCAGCAGTTTGGGAATCAGGGGGGCATGAGTAGCTAAACCTCCAGTTCAATTCGCTAGCCTGCTTAGTGATCTCAGAACTTCTGCATGTGTCAGGCATCCTCTCTGGCACGAGAAGACTACCACTCCTGCAAATTCTCAGCTGCAACAGACGCTTCCTTCACTGAAAACGCCACCTTTAGTTGATTGAGGGTTCATGCTGCTGGGGTATCAACGGAGGCAAGGAACACCAGTTCTTCACCAGATCAGCTCTCGATGCATGCATATTCTCTCTGGAGCATTTTCAGCCAGATTATTAGTGGTAAGTGTTGATCTATCATCATAAAATTCTCTGCCCTAGTTAGCTATAAAATAGGGCTATTTTCTCGACACTTTGCATGCAAATTTATTTTCAGTATTATTGTAAATCGAGAGGCTTAAGCAACCCCTAGTGTAGAAAATAGTTGAATATCTGCATCTAGGATATTACAGTGGTATCAGAGCATGTTCCTTACCAGCTGTGGGCATGCAAAAATATAAATGAATTCAGAAGGCCCATACAACATTACTCACAGGAAACAGAGGTATAGAGACAGAGAAGAGGAGTTAGAGGACATAGATTTGGGGAACAGAGAGTATCAATTTGGAAAAGGCAAAGAAACAATGGCTGATGATGATAAAACAGCTTTCAATAGTCTCATATCAGCCATAAAAAAACTGACTACTGGGCAAAAAGAAATGATGAGCATCTTTAGGCAAATGACTGAGAAGAATGGGCCCACCCCACACAGTCCCTTATTTCCCAACAGTGATAGGGTATCCACCAGCAGTAGTAGGGAGCACTTACATACCAACATGCAGAGCCATCCCCATATATACAAGCCTTTCCGACCTACCATGCCTCAATTCTTAGATAGTCCAGCTGCAGTGCCTCTAGCACAAGCAGAACCAGAAGAACCCATGAGTGCCTATCTGAGAGAATATAGAGCTTTAGGAGAGGACTTCCCTTCAGCCATGACCTTCACTGACTTTTGCCACTTTAAAAGTAAGAACAAACCCAAAGCTTACAATAGGCCATTCACCCAGAACTATGAGTTACAGCGCACCGTAGGGATATTGACTATCCCTACCTTTGAGGGCACTCAGGGTGGCCCAACCAGGAATTGGGTGCAGAAGTTGGATATATACTTCCAGTTCAACCCCATGATTGAGATAGATGCCATTAAATTGGCTACTTTGCATTTGGACGGAGAAGCACATGAGTGGTGGTACCACGGGTTAGTGACACTAGGTCACAACACCATCACCTCATACCCAGATTTTACACAGAGGCTCATTGAGCGGTTTGATCAGAAGGATCCGGAGGTACACTTTAGGGAGCTGGCACAACTCAGGCAGACAGGTAGTGCAGATGCATTTATTTCTAAGTTTCAGAGGATAGCAGTCATGGTCACAGATATATCAGAGAGCAAATTGATTATGTTGTTCACCGAGGCTCTCATTGAACCCTTATGGGGATGGGTCAAGTCTTATAGGCCCACCACCCTAGCAGATGCCATCAGCCAGACTAGAGAGTTGTAGGATGCAGTGCCCAAAAATAGGTTTCCTCCCAGGACCAATTTTCCTATTAAAGATAAAGAAAGGAAACCCTTCCAAAAAGAATGGCCCAAGAAAGAATGGATGGACAATGATACCCGAGAGGACCTTAGAAGAAAAAAGTTATGTTTCACTTGCCAGGAACCATGGATATTAGGTCACAGATGTTCAGGAAAAGGAAAGGCTTACTACATAGAGGCTTATTCCGACAGCGAGGAGGATGAGGATTACCAGGATTAGGAGTAGGGAGAGACAACAAAGACAGTTGTTGAGGGACAGGGCTCAGGAGGTACCATTGCTACCATGACAGGGGTTCCTAGATTCCACACTCTTTAGATCAGAGGTACCGTACAGGGCCACAGAGTGGGAGTACTGATAGATGGTGGGGCATCCCACAACTTTATTGATGCTACATGGATTAAAAAGAGAGACATTCAGATGGAGAGCTTTGATGGGTTTTCGGTAGCAGCAGCAGGTCACACCATGGAGTGTAGTCAGAGGATTCATAAATTTAAAGTAACGCTTGGGAATTATACAGTGATAGAGACATTCTATGTGGTAGATGTACCTGACATGAATGTGGTACTAGGAGTTCAGTGGCTGTATTCCATGGGGAAGTATTCCACAAACTACTAGATCATGGAGATGGAGTCTACAGGAGCAGAAGGACAGAAGGTAGTATTGAGAGGGATGAATACCTATCTTCCCACAACAGTGACATCACACAGGATGGAGGCAGTACTCCGGCAGGGAGATATTGAGTGGGTTGTAGAGTGTATGGTTACCTTCAGGAAACCACCAGATGAGGCCACACAACATCCAGCAGATATAGAGGCCTTACTGCAGAAGCACAAGGCAGTATTCGGAGACCTTCTAGCAGGTTGACCTCTAGATAGGGGATTTGAGCACATTATTGAGTTAGAGGAGGGGACCCAAGCAGTTATCACAACTCCTTACAGACATCCCAAGAGGTATAAAGATGAGATAGAGAGTACAATCAAGGAACTACTCAAGTTGGGGTACATCAAACCTAGCTCCAGTCCCTTTGCATCTTCAGTAGTGCTAGTGAAGAAAAAAGATGGAACCTTACGCATGTGCATTGATTACAGAGCACTCAATAAGAAGACCATAAAGAATAGGTATCCCATCCCTAGGATTGATGAGTTGATGGATGAACTACAGGGGGTAAAGTACTTTTCCAAAATTGATCTTCGCTCAGGGTACCATCAGATTCGGGTTAGGGAACAGGATGTTCCAAAGACCCCTTTTCCGTTGCCACTACAGACATTATGAGTTTCTAGTGATGCCATTTGGCCTCACCAATGCACCAACTACTTTCCAGTCATGCATGAACCATATCTTCAGGACGCAGTTACATAAATATATTCTGGTATTCTTCGACGACATATTGATATACAGTCGAACTTGGGAAGAACATTTGAGACATTTTAATGAAGTACTTGGTATACTATAAAAGCAGTTACCTTATGCCAAAATGTCCGAGTGTGAGTTCGGCATGCAGGAGATGTTGTACTTAGGACATGTGATAGGGGCTAACGGGGTCCAGGTAAACTTAGAGAAGATTCGGGCAATTTTGGATTGGCCTACACCTAAAAATGTGACAGAACTGAAGGGCTTTTTGGGCCTTTGCACTTGCTATAGGAGGTATGTCAGTGGATTCTCATAGATGACCGCATCCCTCACAGATCTTACCAAGAAGGGGGCATTCAGTTGGTCAGAGGCAGCACAATAGACATTCGAGAAAATGAAGAAGGTAATGATTTCATGCACAGTATTAACTTTACCAGACTTTTCTCAATCCTTTGTGTTAGAATGTGATGCTTCAGGAGAGGGAATTGGGGCAGTTTTGATGCAAAACAACCACCCCATTGCATTTGAGAGCAGGAAGTTCAAAGACTATGAGCGCCACTATTCGATATATGACAAAGAGATGTTAGCCATCCTCCATGCGCTAACCAAGTTCAGGCAGTACTTAGTGGGTGCCAGGTTCAAGGTTAAGACATCACAATGGCTTGAAATACTTCTTAGAGCAAAAAGAGCTAAACGAGAGACACCAGAAATGGGTAAGCAAAATTCAGGCCTATGACTTCGAGATTGAGTACGTAAAGGGGAAGAACAATGTAGTGGCTGATGCACTTTCCAGACGACCAGCTACTTTATCCCTTATGAGCATCTCATCAGATTGGAGGTCTCATCTTTTGGTTGAGTACTCCAAAGATAAGTTTGCTTGCGAGCTATTGGATGGACAAATTCAGGATGATAGGTACAAGGTCATTGATGACATCATATACTACAAAAACAAAATGTTCTTGGTTCCAGAGTCTCCCCTCAAGAAGAAAATTTTACAGGCATCGCACGATTCACCATTAGCAGGGCATCAGGGGTTTCTCAAGACCTACAGACAGATTAGAGAAAGGTTCTCATGGAAGGGCCTCAAGAAAGATGTGATACAACATGTGAGGGAGTGTAGCTTGTGCCAACAAAACAAAATAGAGCACACCCACCCAGTGGGTTTACTACATCCCTTACCTATTCCCGTGCAGAAATGGGAGAGCATCTCTATGGACTTCATTACTGGGCTGCCCAAGGTTCTAGGCAGAGACTGCTTGTACGTAGTAGTGGACAGATTGACCAAGTTTGCTCACTTCTTTGCCATATCCTCAAATTATTCAGCAGCACAAGTAGCAGAACTATTTTTCAGAGAGGTATTTAGACTCCACGGATTACCCAAGACCATTGTCAGTGACAGGGACAGCAAATTCACAGGAGCCTTTTGGCAAGAGCTTTTCCGGTTAGTGGGGACCAAGTTAGCCATGAGCACAAGTTATCATTCGTAGAGTGACGAGTAGATAGAGATTGTCAACAAGTGGATTAAGGGATACTTGAGAAATTACATATCAGGTCAGCAGAGGACATGGATCAAATGGTTACACTTGGGTGAACATTGTTACAACACCACCTACCATATGACCATTGGGATGACCCCTTTTCGAGCCCTGTATGGGTATGATGCTTCCACTTTTGTAGACCAGATATTTGGCAATAGCAGGGCCCCCAAGGCCAAAGAGTGGATTCAGGAGGGTCAAGATATCCTCAAGATACTTAGGGAGAACATATAGGCTGCTCAAAATCAGCAGAAGATATATGTGGACAGGCACAGAGTTGAGTGCAGTTTTGAGGTGGGAGACTTCGTTTATTTACGCCTCCAACCTTACTGATAGTCATCTCTTAAAAAGAAAGGAGCGGAAAAACTCCAACCTCGCTTCTATGGTCCATACAAGATAATTCGAAAGGTTGGAGAGGTAGCATATGAGCTAGAACTACCCCCAGAGAGCAAGATTCACAACGTATTTCATGTCTCCAACCTCAAGAAGGCAGTCTGTCAGCAGATTGTTACATCTTCCGAGTTGCCACCCCTTGATGACGAGGGGCAATTGATTCTGATTCCGGAGCGCATCCTAGAGGTGCGAGAGCAGAAACTGAGGAACATAATCATCATAGACTACTTGGTTCAGTGGAAAGATGTGCCTATAGAGGAGGCCACTTGGGAGGCAGAACAGGTATTACAGCACCCAACTTTACAATTGTTTGAGGACAAGAAAATTTGAGCGGGGAGGACTGTAATGTCTTCTTCTACTTATGTATTGAGGACTGACCCGCTAACCTATGTGATTGTTGTAGGTTTGAGTGGGTACTGAGAGTCAAGGAATCAACCGAAGACTGATGCCATATACAGAAGATCTAGGGCATCAATATTATATCACCATTGGGTCGAAGAGGGCCACCAGGGCCAAAGGCCACCTGCATGCATGTCATCTGAGCATTATTTAATGATGCATGCACCCGATTAAGTCTCCATCCGCATGCATGCAAGTCAATTGCAAATTAGAAGTTAAAGTGACCTAATTAGGTCAAAAGTTAGGGTTTTTGCAGTTGAAAGTTATAAAAGAAAGATAAAGTGAATGGAGAAGACACTTATGATTATTATTGATTTGGAGCTTCTTGAGTAGTAGCACAGCGTGCGGCCACAGCAGTTGGGGTTGAAGACGGTGTCTTCAGCTAACAGGGTTTCGGCAGTGAAATATCTGCCCTAGTCTCATTCAGGGTAAACCATCCAGGTTCACCATCCGCTCTTCAACTTATTCATTCAGTTGTAGTTATCCAGTATCCATCAGAGATTGTTTGCAGGGACACGTGTGTAGCCGTAGGAGGGGGTTTTAGTTGGAAAACCCCAGATCATTTGCTGGGTCCTTAGATCTCCGTTTATCTTCAGAATACTGGCACCATTGTCATCATCGGTATCATCCTCCAGTACTCGGTGAATTATCAGCTTTCGGTTTGCTCATCCGGAGCAGTTCTTAGCAGTTTGGGAATCAGGGGGGCGTGAGCAGCTAACCTCCAGTTCAATTCGCTAGCCTACTTAGTGATCTCAAAACTTTTGCATGTGTCAGGCATTCTCTCCGGCATGGGAAGACTACCACTCCTGCAAATTCTCAGCTGCAACAGACGCTTCCTTCACTGAAAACGTCACCTTTAGCTGATTGAGGGTTCATGTTGCTAGGGTATCACTGGAGGCAAGGAGCACCAGTTCTTCACTAGATCAGCTCTTGATGCATGCATATTCTCTCTGGAGCATTTTCAGCCGGATTATCAGTGGTAAGTGTTGATCTATCATCATAAAATTCTCTACCCTAGTTAGCTATAAAATAGGGCTATTAGCCCGACACTTTGCAGGCTATTAGCCTGACACTTTGCATGCAAATTTATTTTCAGTATTATTGTAAATCGGGAGGCTTAAGCAAGCCCTAGTGTAGAAAACAGTTGAATATTTGCATCTGGGATATTAGACGTACCCTAGTATTAGATCTAGGTGTCACACAGTGTGTGAGGTAAAAGCATTAATAACTCTTTTGGTTTATGATGATGTACTTTGAAATAAAAAAGGTACCACAAATAATGACCACAGAGGCACTTGGAAAAAGGTCAAAGTCAAAAGTCAATTTAAATAAATACTTTTGTACCACAGGTGGAATAAAAATTAAATAAGGACTTTTGGTAAAAGTCAAAGGAAAAATAAAAGTACATTTTTTTTGGTAAAAGTGAAAGTGAAATTAAGAAAAGAACAAAAATATTATTATTTTTATTTTTCCTAATCTTGTCCGCTTACAGGTGAACAAAGGCTATAAAAGAAGATCAAGTCTTCTCATTTACACACACAAGTTCTCTTTCATAGGTGGAGCTACTAATTTTGTCGAAAAAGTTTTGTTTTGCCTCAGCAAGGGCATCCACCTTCTCTCAGCAAACCCTCAACTAGGGTGTTATCAGTTTTTTTATTCTGGGTGGCTCTTCATTTTTCGGGCAGCCAAGGACAATTCAGGTAGCTCCTCTCCTTCTCTTTCTTGGGCTGTTTTATTCATTTGGGCAGGCTACTTTAGGGCACTACCCTATTGCCACCCACGGGCATCCTACTACAGGCATATCTGTAAGGGTCTGGCCTATGGCCAACCCTTGGGCAGCCTAGGGCATACCCTTGTGGGGCTGCCGTGGCCACGGGCTACCCTACAGCAGACCCAAGCTGACAATGCAGACCATGGGCTTCTAAAGTAGCAGGACCGAGCTGATTGTACAGTCCACGAGCTGCTATACAGCAGGCCCCAAGACAGAGGGCAGGGCTCAGTCCAGCCTACGGCCAAGTGCCCAGTCACCTCAACAGCAAACCAGGCAGATTGGGTAGCAAGGCAGGTAGATCGGGCAGGAGATCTAGTAGTCGGGCAGTAGATCAGGCAGCGGGCAGTGGATCGGGCAGGCCGGACAGTTGA
Organism: Pseudotsuga menziesii; assembly: GCA_001517045.1. Taxonomy (NCBI): domain Eukaryota; kingdom Viridiplantae; phylum Streptophyta; class Pinopsida; order Pinales; family Pinaceae; genus Pseudotsuga; species Pseudotsuga menziesii. Next base: position 84,627 of record LPNX010698167.1, read on the forward strand.
TCAAGCAGCAAACAGTGGATCTGGGCAGGCAGTCTGTTTTTTCGGGAAACCTGTAAGTTATTGGGGGAGGAGAGAGAATTTTCAGAAAGCCCTAATTTGAGAAATTTGTGAAATTCTGGAAAATGTGGTTGTATTTTACCAATCTGATTTTTTGCTGATAATTTTCATTGAAACTGTGGTAAATTCCAGATCTGGAATTTGAGGAACTTTTTGAAGAATTTCTTAAGCCAGCTCATTTACGAGACGAGCTATTAATGCTTTTGTGGTTTTTGTCCTTTGAAGGTTTCCTCAGTGAAAAATATTGTGTCCATGTGTGCTGATGTGATGAATGTGTTTATACTGCATTGCTGATCTATTTATGTTTATCTGCAAATTTAAAAGTTTATGCTAATGCTAAAAATTCAACATGGTATCAGAGCTTAGCATGTGAAAACACAGTAAAGGGACACTGCTGTTGTTTTTCACTAGATCTTGGAATAAGATTTGTAGATCTAACTTTTTGGACAAGTGATAGAGATAGCCACCAATGGTCTCAAACCAGAAGAGAAGCTCTCTGGTCCAGCAAACTTCAACTCCTGGTGTTGCCGCCTAAAACACACTTGGACATGAGTAAGTCTCCCAACCGCTATGTGTTCCCATGGGCAACTTATGAGTTGAGAACCCACTGTCACCTCAGTTCTAAACTCCTCCGTTTAGACCACAACTCCTAAAGTCCAAGGGGGGTAGTCCCTACTTACTAAGTTCCTTTTTTGAAGAATGTTTTCTAAGAGTTGTAAATTACAAAAAATGACAATCAGCGTGCAGTGATGCAAA
>LPNX010698167.1:91480-107466 GCA_001517045.1 Pseudotsuga menziesii
CACTTAGCTCCACGGGTCAAACTCAAAACTTGCTGGGTGCTTAACTGGAGGACACAAAGTGCCACGAAGCCCCCTACGGCCTGTACCCCACTAGCTCCACAGGTCAAACCTTTTTTTCTCCTTTCTAATGAAGATACTTATCTGGGTGCCTGTTAAACTAGCCAACACAAATCTTTGCCCTTTCTCGTCACCCTACATCGGTCGAACCGGCGGGGGGAGAGGATACGGGGCAAAAACGGGGCTTGTGGTAAATTTTATCCTTAAAGAGAAAATAAACAAAACAAGCCAAGCGCGATATCACAACGGAGGCAGAGCCTACTCGATTGTGAGGTGCGGGCAAAAGGAAATAAACAAATACTTTAAATAAAAATGCTAGCCAACGCGATATTGCAAGGATGGCAAAGCCAAATCACTTACAAGTTTCGGGCAAAAAATAAAGAATAAAATAAAAACAAAATGAAACTCTAACTAATCTAAAACCCGCGCCAATCAACAATTGCTTATGCAAAGGTGGGCAAGCCCTACTTCTATTGCTAGCAATGGATGGCAAATAAATGAGACTTGATTAATCTGAAAATGCAAAGCAATAAATCAAGTCCAAGAGACGCTCTTGGACTTGTTACAAAGGCTGAAATTTCAATGTAAAGAAAGAGGGAAAATGACTGAGAAAAACTGTGTTTTTTCTCTTTCTTGAGATATCCTTGAAGTTCTTCCTTTGGGGTGGCCTTAAAACTTTTCTATGGCTGAAATTTGACAGAGTTTTTTTTTTTTTTTTTGTCACTAACCTGCTAAAAACCAGCAAACAGAAAATGATAAAATGTGCCCAAAATCACTTTGGGGAAGTTAGTATGTTAGTGCAATATATATACAAAATTTATACAAAGTTGCCAGATGAATAATTTTGAAAGAAGTTGAGTCTATAAGAGTTAAAATTAGATTTAAAACACTCAACAAACTAAAATTAAAATTCAGAAATTTGTATGCAAAGAAAGAGAAAAATGGTCCTTTGTTCTTCAAGAAGTGAAGCAATGGGGCATCCAACCAAGGAATCCCTCTCTTCAATCCAAACAATTTGCTACTTGTAAGATTTTCACTACACAACTACTAGAAGGTGAGAATCAAATAATGAGCAAAGAAATCATAAACTTCAAACTAGAAAATATATGAACTTTTTTTGCTACAAGAATGAAAATTCACAAAATTTATGGAATACAAATACCATAAATTTTACCAAAGCAAATTAGTATGCTTCCTTGGCCAACCAAACTTGTGTAGCTCCTTAAGCATGGAAGCAAATCATCAATGAGAACAATGGACACAAGATTCTTCCAAAGATTTTGATTACCAAAGCCAAATGGCTGAAAATTACAATGGCCCAAGCAAGAGCAAGGGAAAAAATGAGAGCATGAGCAAGAGAGTGGGCGTGAGTGTGTTTTTGTGTAACCTAAATGAGGAGGGGAAGCCTCCTTAATCAGGAAAAATGAAAGAGAGAGGCTCTTTGCATGCTAGCCAAGTGTCACAAGGGAGAGAGGGGGCCCAAGAGAGGGGGGGCGAATTTGCTCAAGGAGGGCAAAACCAAGGTTTGGGATCTCAAATATGGGGAGAGAAACCCCCAATTTAATACTTCCAACCTTATTGTTATGTCAAATGGGAAAGAAACCACCATAGTGGGGCCCTTTCCATTGACTTTAGCTCACCCAACCAATCAAAGAGAGAAAAGGGCACCCCCCTAGATTCGGCAACTCAAAACTTGTTATATGCTTGCTTGGGGGCCCCCCTTTGGGTCTTAAATTTGTCTTAGGAACATAATATAAACATTAGAACCTTTACTTGGCCACCCCAAGTGACTATAGTCACTTTTCCAAAATTTGGCTCTCTAATTAAATGCCCATTTTCCTGATTTCCATGACTGACGTGGGAAAAGGTGACCAAAACCATAGCAATACTTGTCCGAATGACTTCAAACTTGGCCGAAGGGTGTAGGGGTGCTCATGCCATTTGTCTTGAGTACCCATATCCCTATACAACATTAAAATGGACCAAGTAACCCTCTTTTACGTTACAACAAATTGTCTTGAGTGACAATTTTTAATGACCAAAAATTAAAAAAACCTATGCAAAACTTAATGAAATTCCGCAAGACTCTGAATAATGTCTAGCATGGTAATATAAAACATTCCTGGGCCCCAATCACCCCATGGAATCGATCACTAGAACACGTTTCACCACTTTGGAGGTAATTTTGAGTGAAAAACTCAAATAATTAAAATCTCTAAAAAGAAATTTTAATTATTCAAGTGAAAATTCACTTGATGAAAGGAATTCCCTAATGACTAAGTCTTAGGTGATCAAGTTACAAAAAACTAGACCTTCATGCTGACATATCCTTACAAAATCACCTGTAGGGGGCGGAAATTTCATAGAGAGAAGAAGAGAAGAAGAACTGCCTCGCTTGATATAATCATTAAGTATTTCATTCTTATCTTCAAGGCACATCCAACATGTGCATGGTATGTCGTTGTCCACCTAGTTGGTTTTGGTGGTCAACACCTGGAAAGCCAGATTGACAACCATTCTAGATGAGAATGACTTGGATGACCTTGTTTTTGTTAGATTTTTATCATTCAAGCTAGCATTATCTTAGGATCTTATCTGAGAGAATAACATGCACATCAATAAACACAAGAGACAAGAGACAAAGAATTTTCCTCGAGGAAACCATAAAGGAGAAAACCCTGCAACTTCCTCAGAGATAGAATGAGCACCAATGGCAGCATTAAAACCTGAAAACAGAAAATATGATCTCCACAGCTTCTCTCTCTCTTTCACTTGAGAGAGCTACTTCTCTTTCACCCATGCGCCCCAATGAGTGAGTGTGTGTGTGATAAATAGAGAAGTTCACTGTCTATTTATATTCTTTCGTTCACTTAATGTCCACTTTAACATGTCGGCCCCATTTAACAATTACTTACTAGAGCCGACATCTCTAGGAGAGTCTAATAGCCCTAGTGTCCCACAACTGTTGGGACTTTGCCCTCCGATCAACAAGGAGGGTTAACCTTGACACAATTGTGTGGACTATTGCCCCGACTTGCAATGGATAACCTAAATGACTTTACATGACTTGTTTACATTATTGAATCTCTCGATCGGAACATCGGGGCATGACATGACTCAATTACATTATAGATACTTCCCGGAATAAACATCGGGGTATAATACATAAGATATACAAGTGAATACATTCCGAAGTTACAAATACATCAACACTCCCTCTTAACTAGGAAGGTATTCTCTTGACACAATTTATCAGCACAAGTCTTCTTCTCTGTATCATCTGGATCATCATCAAGTCATCTTCGTCTTCAAGTCATCTTCATTGTCAAGTCATCTTCATTAAGTCTGGATTATCATCGAGTCTGGATCATCACTTGATCTGGATCGTCACTGCTGGATCATCATCAAGTCTGGATCATCACTTGCTCTGGATTGTCACTGCTGGATCATCATCAAGTTTGGACCATCACTTGATCTAGATTATCATCAAAGCTGGATCATCACTGAATCATCATCATCATTACTGCTTCTGCTATCTCAATCAAATGGTGCTATCTCTTCATTCTTCTCATCACAGGAAGTTCTACAGAGCCAGCCCTTTTTCATGCTAGTTGTAGGCCTAGCCTCCATGTAGGTCTTCTTCAGCACTTATATCTGACCCTAAGACAGAATGGCCCGCCCAGCTCTTACATCTGACCTCATCTTGTCAGAAAGGCACGCCCAACACTCACATCTGACCTCATCTTGTCAGAAAGGCCTAGCACTCACATCTGACCATTTGTAAACACATCGCGCCAGAATGGCTCAGCACTTATATCCGACCATGTGCGAACACATCGCATCAGAAGGGCTCTACACTTACATCCAACCATATTTGAACACACCGCATCGGAAGGGCTCTGCATTTACATCCGATCATGTGCGAACATACCGCATCGGAAAGGCTCTCAGTCCTAGATTGAGGATTCCTGGTAACTGACCAGGTGCCTCCAATCTCCCAAAGAATGGCATCAGCCCTTATATCTGATCAAGTGGGAACACATCCCTCAATCACATCAGAATGGCCTTGCACTTATATCTGATCATGTGAGACTACATCCCTTAGTCATATCAGAATGGCCCTTAGCCCCAGACTGAGTATTTCTGATAACTGACCAGGTGCCTCCATTCTCCCAGAGAATGGCATCTCAGCACCAAGCTGAGTATTTCTGGTAACTGACCAAGTGCCTCCATTCCAAGAATGGCATTCAACACTTATATCTGATCATATAGGAACCAATCTTACAGTCACATCAGAATGGCTCAGCACTCACATTTGACATGGAACGAACCAAATCCTCTTACCATGACAGAACGGCTCAGCCCTTACATCTGACCATGGAAGGAACCTAATCCTCTCACCATGTCAGAATGGCTCTCGGACTCATCACTTCTCCTTGGAGGGAACCTTGATCTGGAGAAAACCGAGCTTCTCCCTGAACTACTCAAACTTCACTTTGGCCAATAGCTTCGTCAACACATCAACTATCTGTTCGTCCATCGCAACATACTAGAACTTCACTGCTCCTCTCTCCCAAATAGCAAGTGGCAACATCTTTTTCCTTAGCTGTACTTAGCGCCATGCAGGACTCCATCCTGCCAAACCAAGAGATCACACTTGATCTCATATTGAAGTGGCACCTCGAAGTGCTCTTCCTATCAATGGCACCGCCTGCCCAATACAAATCCACATAACCCTCCAGGTTAATCTTTTGATTCGCCTCATACTTGAGCCCATAATCAACTGTACCCTTCAGGTACCTCACTGCATGCTTTGCAACCATCAGGTGAACATGTCTCAATGTGTTCACAGCAAGGCAAATATCTGGTCTCGTATTTGTCAGGTACATCAAGGAATAAATCATCTGATGATACATCGTGGCATCAATCAAATTTGATGAAGCAACACTCAATAGCTTCAGGTTCGATGCCATAGGTGTGATCATGACCTTGCAGCCCATCATCCTGAACCTCTTCAGGATCTCCGCTGCATACTTCCCTTGTCCCGGGGAGATTCTATCCGCATTCTGCCACACCTCCATGCCTAGAAAGTAATGCATCATCCCCAAGTCCTTTATCTCGAACTCGGCAGCAAGTCTCCTTCTTGCAACTTTAATGAGTTCCTCTTTTCTGTCAGGAACAAGTCATCGACATATAACAGGAGCATCACTGGTCTTCCGCCTTCAACCTTGAAGCAAAGGTTGGAATCCTCTTTACTCTCAGTAAAGCCTAGAGTCATCAGTAATCTGTCCATCCTGTCGTACCATGTCGAACCTCAGGATCTTCTGCAGTCACTCCCTCTGAAGCAGAGCATCATTCTCCCTCTGTCTTTCGTACTCTATGCACTGAAACATTCTGTACCGGAGTGATAAGTAGCTTTTTCTGCTACTAATTATTTTATGTGTCCATCTAGGATCATTGGATACCAATATCCTCTATAGACTTTCATCTTCAACCTTGTAGCAAAGGTTTACGTCTTCATCAAGCTCCTCATGTATTTGTTATCCCATGGGTGTCTTCTGAGCTCGTACAAGGCCTTCTTTCATTTGCACACATGATTCTTCCTGTTATGTGTATTTCTAGTGGCTGCAAATGTCTCTTCATAGTCTATGCCTCGTGCTACGAATCTTGCATTGTATCCCATGATGTTTCCATCTATTGCATGATGGAACTACGAACTTCCCTTTATGTATCGATATTGCATCCTAGACATCATTCTTCTTGAACTGGTCTTTCCTTTCTTCTTGGTTACTTCTTCATGGCTAGAAGGTTCTGCATCAATGATGTCGCTACATTTGTCATATTATTCTTCATCTTGAACCGTCGTCACTTGTTCTTCGAATCTAGTCTCATCCTTCTTTGCTTGTAGGTGATTGTACGTGATCTTTCCTACAAATCAAATACATTTGTATGGTTAGAAACATTTCATAAGGCATATTCATAATGGCAAATTCTTATGCATAAATATATGATCATGCAACTATTTTAGCCAATACAACATTCATCCATATCTCACAGAAACTTTCTAGATGCCTTCCATCTCTACCAGGACAACATTGAGATTGTGCACCAATCCAATATGTCAGCAAAGAGGTTTCATTCTAGATAAGTAGCAATGGAGAGTTGTATAGCACCAAGAGCTACTTATCCATCACATGCATATTAGTAGTATACTGTAATTAATGCAAACATTCTATCATGCATAATACATCAACTGAATATAAACAAATGCATAACAAAAACAATATCATGAAATGACAATTGAATACTTATTTTTATTTGTTTTGTGGGTAGACTCCTTCTTGAGCCTTCAACTTCATCATCTTCTTCATTAATCATTTCTTATCCAAATGCTAAGATGGATAAGAGTTTCTTCAAGAGTTTAGTCCTTCATATTCCTCGTTGCTTGAGGGATCTTCTTTGGATGGTGAGAGCTTGATCTTCAGTTGCTCCCATCTTCTCTTCTCTTATTATGAGTCGAGCTTTTTCTTCTTCCCAGAGTCTGTTGAAAGTAATCACTTCCTTCTGGCACACATTACTCACATGAATGAATCCCTTGATCCTGGGAGGCCATTCAAGGTGGCTATCACCACTTCTGCATTCTCCACTTCTTCTTCTATCGCTTCAAGTTGTTTTTTGATTTGAGAGACCCTTGTAAAGTATGACTGTATGGTCTCTGCATTTTGGATCTTCACATTCTTCAACTGGTTTCTTAAGGTCATATTCTGATTTATGTTCTTCCCTTTAAATAGCTTGGTCAAGGAATCAAACATCTTTGGTGTCTTTAGGGAAGACACTTGTGTTACAAGTTGATCCGTGATTGAATCAGCAACGATCTTCTTGGCCTTGACCAAGTTCTTCTTGTGTAAGGCTTTTAGCCTCATTTCCCTTTAGGACTGGAACCTCACTACTTATGTAGGTGTCCAATTCATTTCTTTCAAGAACTAGTGAGATAATATACTTCCATGCTTGGAATTTGTCAACTTCACCAAGCTTATCATCAAGCTAATGTGATAGATCACTTTGAAATGAAAACCTCGAATGAAAATAGCAAAAGATTAGATCTTATCGATTTGAGGTGTCTGTCCTGGTTCCGAAGCTGGCTGATCTAGGGTTTGTTAGAGAATCCCTAATTTTGAAAATTTGGAATCTTTTAGATCTGATTGGCTAGAAAGATAGATCTCTTCAAGGTGAGCTATCCAATGTACTCATTTTCTGAAAATAGTGGAGGGAAGCTCTCGGAATAGGAAGCCTTAGTTTTCCAATTTCTTTTGCAGAAATGCCCGATACTGTTTCTGCAGTACCTCCGAAATTACTGCTTCTCTGTGTCTGAAACTTTGCACTGAGGTAGCCTCGCTTGTCCCTGTTCCACCACCACAGGTTTCATCAGAATTGGTTTCACCAATTGGGACTTATAAGTGTTTTCCAAGGTAACCTGTTTCAGGACTGTTCATCATAGCGAAGTTGTATGGACTACCACGTGTCACTGTTTCATCTTCTGGGTCTAAAACTTGGACCACAGAAAGTACATTTCGTTCCCTTTCTGGAACATCTTTAGAAATTTCATTTAGACCTTCATAGCTTGAGATATAGCAATTCTCCCCAGGTGTCCTGTTTAGGGATGAATCTTGGAAGAGGCTGGAACCCTAACTTGGAGGGATCATATTTTCTAGAATATAGCGAATCTGAGGCTGAATTTTGGACATAGTGTAAATCAGGATTTTATCTTTGGCCTGTGAAAGTTTCAGCTCCTGAGCCTTCTCCAATGCCGAGATGTAGTGAATGTACCAAAACTTATCCGTTTTAGTATTTTAGGGTTTTTTTACCTCGAGATCAAACTAGGGTTTGACTTTCCCGGAGTTTCACCCAACTAAAAATCTCGACCCAGGTCTCTAAACTTCGATTTTGATGAGGAGAGCAATCCTATGTCGGGCTCACTCAAAAATTCTTCTTTTGTAAGAAACCCTAATTTTCCGCATCAAAAACTAAAAATGTCTGGAATCAAATTTCGCTTCGACAGAAAGATGCGCCCTTCAATGGAGAGTCAGCCTAGCATACTTTTGCTGATGGATTGTGGAGAGAGACCCAAAAAGTAAGAAGCCCTAGCTTCTACAGTTGCACAGTGTCTTCTTCTCAGGTTAGCTCTGAAACCATGTTAGATTTTTATCATTCAAGCTAGCATTATCTTGGGATCTTGTCTGAGAGAATAACATGCACAGCAATAAACACAAGAGACAAGAGACACAAAGAATTTTCCTCGGGGAATCCATAAAGGAGAAAACCCCGCAACTTCCTCAGAGATAGAATGAGCACCAATGGCAGCAGTAAAACCCAAAAACAGAAAAGATGATCTCCACAGCTTCTCTCTCTCTCTCTCACTTGAGAGAGCTACTTCTCTTTCACCCATGCGCCCCAATGAGTGAATGTGTGTGTGATAAATAGAGAGGCTTACTCTCTATTTATATTCTTTCGTTCACTTAATGTCCACTTTAACATGTCGGCCCCACTTAACAAATACTTACTAGAGCCGACATCTCTATGAGAGTTAAATAACCCTAGTGCCCCACAACTGTGGGGACTTTGCCCTCTGTTCAACAAGGAGGGTTAACCTTGACACAATTGTGGGGACTATTGCCCCGACTTACAATGGAGGGTTAACCTCAATGACTTTACATGACTTGTTTACATTATTGAATCTCCTGATCGGAACATCAGGGCATGACATGACTCAATTACATTATAGATACTTCCCGGAATAAACATCGGGGTACAATACATAAGATATAGAAGTGAATACATTCCGAAGTTACAAATACATCAACAGTTTTTAATGCCACAGAAGAACCTACAACAAATGCTGGTAGACTTGCCTACAAGAAAAAGCAAGGTAAGGCTAGAAGAATTATCTAGGATTCCATTAAAGAAGAATTGATGCCCAACATCTCATCTCTGAGGACTGCTAAAGAATGCTATGATACATTGGTAAACCTCTATGAAAAGAAGGCTCCCACCCAAAAGAGAGTCTTGAAAAAGAGGCTACGAAATTTGAAGCTGAACAAAGATGAAAGTGTTGGTTCCTTCTTCACCAAGATCAAACAGGTAAGAGATCAACTCCTCGCTATTGGTGTTACTGTTGATGATGATGATCTTGTACAAATAGTGGTTGATGGTCTCCTAAGCTCTTGGGAAACCTTCATGGCATCCGTCTGTGGACGAGAAAATCAGCTAACATTTGAAAGGCTTTGGCATGATTGCATACAAGAAGAAGCAAGGAACAATGACAAGGTAATCAAGTAGGACAACCTTGCACTTGCAGCAAAGACCAAGAAGTTCAAGAAGCTTTTCCATCAACAAAAGAAAGGGAAGAAACCTCAGGGTAAGTTTTCTGACATGTCTAAGATTGAATGTTATACTTGTCACAAGTTTGGACATTATGCTAGAGACTGCAGGCAGAACAAGAAGAAACCCAAGAGAAGGTTTCAGGCATCTGTTGCAGAAGCAGAGGAAGAAGAAGATGAAGAACCAAAGAAGAAGAAGAAAGCCAAGGCTAATAAAACTAATGAGCTTAGAAGAGAGTACTATTTGATTTCTGCTCCAACTAGTTCTTTCTTAGCTTGCTCTACTTCGTGGTTGGTTGATAGTGGTGCCTCTAGGCACATGACAGGTAACCGTAGTACCCTCACCAGTTACAGAAAGAAGAAGCTCACCACTTAGGTAGAACTTCGGGATGATTCCACTTACAAGATTGAAGGAGTTGGCTCAACTTCACTTCAACTTGACTTAGGTACGGTTCTTCATGTTGATGATATTCTTTATGTTCCTGGTTTAAAGAAGAATCTTTTATTTGTTGTTGGTTTAGAAGACAAGGGCCACAGAGTCCTCTTTATGGACAAGAAGGTCTTTTTATGGGCAAAACACATAGATCTAGACTCAACAGTACAAATTGGGGTTCGAGAGGGAGATCTCTACAAGGCTTCAAAAGTTTCCACTCATGCTTTGGTACATCACTCAGTTAATCCCTGTGAACTTTGGCATAGAAGGTTTTGACACCTTCACTACACAACTTTCCCAGGATTGCAAAAGATGGTTACAAGTATGCCAGAAGTTTCTTTAAAGCATGAAGGAATTTGCAAAGGATGTGCTCTAGGTAAGAACACTAAGAAATCCTTTCCCAAAAGCAAGAGTAGATCTAACAGCATTTTGGATTTGATTCATTCTGACATTTGTGCACCCATGTCTTCACCCTCCTTGAATGGGTGTTTATATTATGTCTTGTTTATTGATGACTATTCTCGGAAGTCTTGGATTTACTTCCTCAAGGCCAAGAGTGAAACCTTTGACAAGTTCAAAGAGTTCAAGACACTGATTGAAAATCAGACTGGCAGGCATATCCGTATCTTGAGATCAGATAACGGAGGTGAGTATGATTCTAATGAGTTTGATGATTTTTGCCGAGAAGCAGGAATCAAGAAATAGCTGATAGTACCTTACAACCCTTAGCAGAATGGGGTTGCAGAAAGGAAGAATAGAACGATCTGTGAGGCTGCTAAAGCCATGATCACTAATCTAGATCTTCCTTTGTCTTTGTGGGCTGAAGCTACAGGAATTGCTATGTACATCTAGAATAGAAGCCCACATGCTATCTTGGGTGAGAAGACTCCTGAAGAAGTCTTCACCAAGAAGAAACCTGCAGTTGGCCACATGAGAATATTCAGTACTCCTGTGTATGTTCATGTACCAAAAGAAAAGAGGGCCAAGCTAGAGCCTTCTGGTAAGAAAAGCTTATTTGTTGGGTACAGTGATTGCTCGAAAGCTTATCGAGTATATATACCTGAACAGAGGTACATTGAGGTCAGCAGAGATGTGATCTTCCATGAGGAAGCGGTGTTTCGTAAAACACTAAAGCTTTCACCGGAAGATGCAGTTGCCCCACTTGAGTTTCCAGATTCATAAATTTAGAGGGAGGAAGAGGAATTTGATGATCAAATTCTAGATGTTCCTGAGAACATTGAAACTCCACTAGAAGAACTACTTGAAGTTCCTCCTTCCAAAAGGAGACTTGCTTGGTACCGAGAGACAGTACAAGAAGCATGTTGTCGCCTTTCACACACCTGGGTTACGTGGCAGAAATCTTCAAGCCACTCGGTGTGTCCTTGGGGGCAAGTCTCGAGTCAAGGCTGTCACCTTGTTCTTGACTTCTTCGTTTAGGCTCAACTCCTAACGAAGCCAAGTTAGGTAGACCCTATTAAGTTACTAAGGCAAAATTATTTAGTATGATGATGGTATTAAAAAGTAAATTTTTTAGGAGTTTCGATTTAACAATTGTAAACAACAAATAACATGATGAGATAATCACAAGTAAGCACGAAAATGACACCCAATCACATATAGATTGAAAGAAATAAACAGTTGACCAGTGCCTTAAAATGGAGTCGAAAAACAATTAAGAGTGCTTGCAAGTGCTGGAATGATTGTTGTGCAATTGTATCTTGGTTAATTTTAAATTAATGTAAGAAGATGAGTAATTTAACTTAGGCGAGGGGACTCCAGATATACCCAGGGGGTACTTGAAGTATGTCCAAAACTAAACCGTCATGGCTACCCACAAGGAATATGTGGGTTGAATGGAGTCTCTGAGGCTGTTGTTCATAATGCACCCGAAGGTGTAACAGAGATCGGTGCCCTGAGGTCACTTTTCAGGAGTTCCCGCTTCCTTTGGGTATTTTGCCATTGTAATGGTTTGATCGAGGCGTTGGATTTTCGCCTGATGGTTTGTCGATTTGGGGAGAGTGAATCCTAATTATTCTAGTCACTCAAGTGCTTTTGATGCAGCTTGACTGATCGGATGAACCACAGCCAAGTACAGAGCATATACATTGGAGTCTTCGTTATTTTTAGTAAATTTTAGAAGAGGTGTTCTTATTAAAAAGAAAACCCTCCAAGAACCTTTTTCGTTCCAAGTGGACCTCAATCGAGGAATTAAGGAGGGGTTGATTTTATTATGATTATCAAACAATAAATAAAAAAAGAATCAGAGATACACAACACCGGTTTTCTAATTAGTCCTACCATGCAACTCTTTCCCCTTGCGGGTCAATCGAGAAATCATGGGGTAACATTAGAGGAAATTTCAACTCAAAATGGGCCTTCTAAAAAAAATTAATAAAATAATAGTTAAAATAATAAAATAATATTTATTAATTTTGGAGGAAGAAAAGAAAAAAACTATTTTTTTGTTTGTATTTTCGACAAATCTCTCGTGTTTTTACTCAAATTTCGATCGGGAGAGCTCGGTTTTCAGGTATTTCTTGTTTTTAGGGTAGCGGCGTCCGTCAAAAGTATGCCGAGTGGGTACTTGTTGGATGCGGAATTTAATTCCGCATCCAGCGAGCTCTCCCGATCGAAATTTGAGTAAAAACACGGGGAGATATGTCGAAAATACAAACAAAAAAAGTAGTTTTTTTTATGATACCTACCCCCAAATTTATATTAAAAAAATGTTTAAGACCTATACGGTATTTCAAATTTAAATCAATTTCATTGGATAACACGTCACATGGAATTTGAGTTAGAGTTAAAAGGCCCATTTTGAGTTGAAATTTCCTCTAATGGTGTATGATTACTTTTGAATTGAAAATATGGAATGATGCAAAATGTTATCAAAGTATACAATCCTGCATGTCAATACTAGACTAGAACAGAAAAAAGGGAAAAATGCAAAAACGTGAAACGGACGCGGAGCCCCCCCTGGGGGGATGGGGAGCGAGCTCGAAAGAGCCTACTCAAAAAATATTTCCTTTATTATTATTGGTTACAATATCGACAAACTGAAATATCAGAAACCTCTTGGTCCTTATACAGGATGAAACCAAGATCTTACAACTTCCCAAAATATTAAAATTTCAGTGAAAGGGGAGACCCCTGCGGGGATTTGAATGCTCTCGAGGTCACTTTCGAACAGAAGCTTCTCTTCTTTTCTGTTACACCTGCTAAAAACCAGCAAGCATGTTAGAATAAAATATGCCCAAAAGCACTTTAAGAGTACCTTTGGGTTAGCCTACCTTAACTCAGAAAAGACTAAGTTAAAGCCAGCTAAATAGGTGAAAAATGAACCAAGGAAAGCAAGCTTTCTTTGGGATCTTGGCTTGCTGTTTGTGCAGCCAATGAAATATGCACTAATTGCTGGATTTAATCTTTTTAAAACAGAAAAGGAAATCTAGAGCATGCAACCTACTGATATTCTTTAACTTGCCATGCAAAACAGACGATTTCCTTATGCTAGATCTAGAATGCTTAATGATACTTTTCAGAATTGAGATCTAGACTATGAGCTTTGAAATAGAAGATCTATGTAAATTTTACTTCGATATAACAGATCCAAATAATAACAAAGTTTTCGAACACAGTAACCAGGTAAGAAAATTGATTTTTTGAAGGAGAAAGAGAGAGAAAGAGTGCTGAAAGCTTGGGAATGTTGGGCTTTGGAGTCTGCTTTGGTGGAACACCGAGAGACTATGTCATTCAAAAGATCTTGAAGATGAGGAAGATGCAAACCGGCTCAACCTCTTCTACAAGCGAGATTACCTGCAACTTAAAAATCCTTGCACAAACAGATGGTTAAAACAGAGGTGTTGTTGGAAAACATAATTGGAAAGCATGTAATTAAACTTAAAATACATACAACTCCAATATATCTGAAACAAGCAACAGTAAGAGCATAAATCAAACCAGAATAAACTCTTACTCTAACAGGAGGGAGCTCTCTCCTTCAAGGCCAACAATTAACCAACAAAAGCAATGATAAATAACATAGATTATACCTCATAAGCATTTGACAATCACCATCCACACATGAAGAGCATTACACCATAGATCTTGCCTCCAAAGATTCTTTATTCCAAAAGAATAAACAATAACACAGTACAAGAGCAACAACACCTCAATCCCAGTTCTAACTGTTGCCGCCTTTCACACACCTGGGTCACGTGGCAGAAATCTTCAAGCCACTTGGTGTGTCCTTGGGGGCAAGTCTTGAGTCAAGGCTGTCACCTTGTTCTTGACTCCTCCGTTTAGGCTCAACTCCTAAAGAAGCCAAGGGGGGTAGACCCTATTAAGTTATTAAGGATAATTACTTAGTATGGTGATGTTAAACTAAATGAGTTACTTAGGAGTTTGAAATTTAACTATAGACAATCAATGATGATAAGATACAAAAATGAACACACGAAAGCACAATGCTGAAACACAATATATATATAAAGCAAGAAAATAACCATTGCCTTAGAATGTAGTCAAAAAATAGAATCAATGTACTTGCATGTGCTTGGAGTGAAAGTTTTGCAATTGCCTCTTGGTACGTTTTAAGTTAAATTTGAGGCGTGAGTTGATTAAAATTAGGCGAAGGGGTGGACTCCAGATATACCCGAGAGTACTTGGAGTATGTCCAAAACTAAACCTTCACGGCTACCCGCAAGGAATATGTGGGTTGAATGGAATCTCTAGGGCTATTGTTCATGATGCACCCGTTAGGGTGTGACAGAGATCGGCGCCCCGATGTGACTTTTCAGAAGTTCCCGCTTCTTTTGGGTATTTTGCCACCGTAAAGGTTTGATCTAGGTGTTGGATTTTCACCTGATGGTTTGTCAATTAGGGAGAGTGAGTCCTAATTATTCTAATCACTCAAATGCTTTTGATATAGTTTGACTGATCGGACGAACCGCAGCCAAGTGCAGAGCATACACACCGGAGTCTTGTCAATTTTAGTAAATTTTAAAATTGGGTGTTCTTGTTAAAAAGAAAACCCTCCAGGAACCTCTTTCGATCCAAGTGGATCTCAATTGGGGAATCAAGGAGGGGTTAATTTTATAATAACCGAAGAAACAAATGATAGAAAAGAAAACAGATACACAATTCTGGTTTTCTAATTAGTTCTACCACGAATCTCTTTCCCCTTTTGGGTCAATTGAGAAGGTGTGGGGTAAGTATTAAGATTACTTTGTGTTACCGACTAGGCTGCACCTAGTTGGACTTTCAGTGAGCTGCCAGTGATGAACAAGATACTTGTTCATATTCAGAGTTCAGAAGTCCTTCCAGGCCTCCATGACCGTTTTATTTTTTGTAACACATGTTCATACCCCCTTGGGGAAATTGTAAATAATGTCCTAGCATTTAATTTTTTATAAAAGGTTCGGCTTCCCAGACTTGAGCATCAAGCCGACTAGCCCAGAGTGTTTTTTCCCTTGGTTATTATTGGTTGTTGAACAAACGACTAATAATTTCTGAGTTTTTCACTCACACCTCCAAAGCTGGGGTAGTCATCTTGGTGTTGCGGCCTAGGGAGGTTATTAGAGCCTTCGTGTCGGTGTTTTTCACCATGCTAGGCATTCGAATTAAGTCATATGGACATGTACTAGGTCCCCCTAGAGTTTCGTCAATTTCCGCAAAGAATAATTTTTTCCGTTTTTAAGCCATTTTTTAATGGTTTAATTAAAAAACTTCAGATTGTAATAAAAGTCAGATACGGAGTCCGTTTCTGACGTGGGGACACTCGTTTTCACACCCAGAGCGTCCACTTTACCCATGGGACCACTTTCTACATCAGTCGGGCAGCCGGAGCACCCCATGAGGCATTATTTAGGCTAAAAATGCATAAAATAGCATTTTAATGCTAAAATTGGACAGATTGGCACTAAAATCAAAATAGAAAAAAGTCAAAATCAATTGAAAAATTGATTTGAGTGACATGGCAAGGGGGTCCCATGAAGGAAGCGATTCACACCTCTCATTAACATCAAAGTTTGGTTATAAAATATTGTGGTGAAGGTTATATTTAAATGGTGACGTGAAGCATGGAATAAGAGTTGCGCTAGCTAAGTGAGTGGACCTCCACT
>LPNX010698201.1:4350-72841 GCA_001517045.1 Pseudotsuga menziesii
TTCTAACAACCAGTTTGACCAGTAACCTCTTTTAACAGCTCTCCCATGCTGTTGTCTCCATAATTTATTTATTATTAATAAAATATTCTCAATTACACTCCATAACTGTTGACTCTGCTGAGTCATCAATCCCTACTTAGGATTAAGTTTAACATAATGTCTCAGAAAATAAAATAAAACAATTACATAATTTTACAAAATTGGGGTATGTGACACGACTGGTCGATAGGGTAAATGATCCCTGCTGCTAACATGTTGTCGATTTCCTTTTTAACTATTTCCTTGTACTTGTGAGCTAGTTTATATGGTATTTTCTTGACAGGTCGGACATCAGGTTTAATGTCTATTTTCATTTCACCCGTTTCTTGTACTAGCCCTTTTAGGTCTTTATAGTCCCTGGCAAATACATCCTGGAATTCTCTAAGTAGGTTCACTATTTCGATGGTCTGTTGTTCACTCCAATAGTCCCCAATATTTGCAATTTTTGGTCGGTCGTCATTGGAAATATCGACCTCTTTAGTTTTTACCTTGGCATCTAGCCACTCTGGTGCTTTATCTTCGTTGATCGGCCGACTTCCTTCTTTGAACTGTGAGAATGTAGCAGGGAAGTCGGCTGCAATCATTCGGTCGAGGTCTGGTTTGTCGGTGGTAGCAACCCTTAGGATTGAATGGATAGGTTTTGTTGTTTCAGCATGGTTGGATTTCCATATGAAGCTCTTGCCTTCTGTGTGTTCATTTTATAATTGCAAACGGGTCAACTCGACTTTTGATTTGGTGTGTATACTGTTGTAGTTCTTGATCTGTCGATGGTCTTGGTAGGGTTGTTTTTCGGTCGATTGGAGAAAGTGTTTGATTTGCTGTGCTAGCTCGGCTAATTGTTCATTTTGAGGTACGAAGTTGAAGTCTTTGATAAAATTTTCCCTTAGTTCATGCCAAAAGAAGGTTTCTCCTCTAGCTTCCTCCATTTTATACCATTTACTGGGTAAGTCGGCTAGGGTTGAAGGGAACAAGTGTGGCCAGGCTCTTTCATCCTTAAATCCAAGTCTTCTCCACTCCTTTTCACAAGTCTTGATATGTTCTTCTGGGTTTTGTCCTTGGGTAAAGATAGGGATCTGGGCTTGCTGGGTTAACTTCTTTCCACCAAACCTTTCGACAAAGTAAGTCGAAGCAGTTGTCCAGGTCTGTAGTTTTGTCTGATGGGTGTCCCACCATCTAGCTGCTTGTCCTGTGAATGTTTCCACTAAGCTTTGAAGTTGACCATGTTATCCAATATTTTTAGATACTTGTTCGACATGCATGACTGGGGATTCCCTCTCCTTATACCTTGGTTGTTGTGCAGTGTTTACGTTGGTCGGTTGTAAGGTAGGGCGTTCCCTTATTCTCTTTTCAAAGATTTTGGGGATAATTGAGACTATAAAGCATTGTCGGGTGGGTTTTTTTTGTACTTTTTGTATAGTCCAACACCCTCTTGCTTGTGTTTCATACTTTTCCATCTCCTAGTCGTATAATTCAGCATATGAGTTATAACCAATTGAGTCTTGGTTACCTAAGTGAAGTTCCCCATGAATGTTTGGTTATGTATAGTCCGTATTGTTGTGGACTTGGTACAGTTGTCTAACATCGACTTCTTCATCAATAGGTTCTGTCCAAGGCTGTCCTTGGGATGGGTGAATGGGTACAATTACTTTGTGACCATTTCCTTTTAGCTTGATTCGTTCCTTGTTTAAGGATATGGATGCTTTCATTTTTCATCCCCAAGGCTGAACGACTAGGGCTGGGAAGGAGCTGGAACCTTCTTTTGGGTTGATAATTTCGAAATCAACCTTGGTCGAGATTCCCTTAATGGTTGTGTCGACATTTTTCCAAACCCCAATGGGTTCAATGAGGCCTTGGTTGGCTAGTTTTAGGTAGATGCATGACTCGTACAGTCGATGTTTTCCCATCTGTTCCCATGTATCCCGGGTCATGATATTTACTTGGGACCCAAAGTCGAGCACTACATGTCAGACATGGTAACCTTCGATTTCTAGGTCGACATTGTTTTTATCTTTTTGGTTCAAGCTGCAAATGTTCTTAGTTTGTTTTTCAGTGTTGGTGCCTTTTAGTTCCTGCAATAAGTTGATGAATTGAGCTACGGATTTGTGGGTTTGAGTGAGTTGGATTAATTGATGTAGTGAGTCGGGTCGATTGTTAACGAGGTCTTCTTTTCGTGCAATGTCATGAAATATGTGTGTGGCTTCCTGATATGTTTGTTTTTCCTTGCTGGGTTCAGGATACGCATTTGTATTTTTAATTTTGCTAATCTGAGGGTTATCAGGCCCTGTTTTTGTGCCTTGTCGAGTGACAATATGTAAATTTTTAGTAGTTATTACATCATGCTTCTGGACACAAGACACGACATTAACATTTTTCTTATTATTGATTTTTTCTAACATAGTAGGACAATCCTCAAGTGAGTGATCGCCTACTCCATAGTGATTACAAAATTTAAGATCAGTTCTATCTTTGTACGGACAGTCTATGTATCGGTGACCTTCTTTATAGCATATGAAGCGTTGGGTCGGTTGACGCGGTCGAATGTCACGATTCTCGGGGGGTTGACCTCTTCCTCCATACCCTTGGCGTCGATTGTCGTACCGGCATTGATATCGTCGGCCATCGTATCATTGTCCATTCTGTTCGTTTGATGGGTTGTTTTGCTCATGATTTTGCGCCACTGCATTTGTTTGATATACCGCATGGTAGTTCTGTCGATTCTTCAAGTTTAGCTGACAGTCGGCGGTATTGTGACTTTTGGTCTCACAAATGGCGCACCAGGAAGCCTTTCCATTTTTCATGTTAAACGGACAATCTGCTATAGAATGGTCTCCGTGTTCCTGGAAGATGTCGCAAAACGACTTGGTTTGTACGAAGAGGACGTCTTGTCGGCTGTATTCCTGTCGACAATTATCTTTTGAGTGGCTGTTTGTTGAACACTTGGTGCACCAGATTTCCTGATTTTTGAGGGTGAGCTCCTTTAAAGACTTCTGTACACTTTCTAGTTACTGTTCTAGCCTATGATCCGTGGGGTATGCAGGTATGTCTTCGTCCATTTCAACCTGCAGAGCTTTTGTTAGTGCATCCTCGTACGTTTTAAATGTCTCCAGACTAATATGGCGACGTACTTTTGGTGATAGTCCTGCAAGAAACCATTGAATTAGTAGTTGTTCATCAATAACATAATCCAATTGGCTGAGTAAGTCTTTCCATCGCTTGTCGTAGTCGCGAACGATCTCTCCTGGATTTTGTGATGTGGTTTTAAGTCTCTTTGCGGCCAGGCGTTTAGCATCGGGAGTTTTGAAGAAGGACAAGAATTGCGCCTTGATCTCAGCTTTGGTCGCTCTGGGTTGTCGTTCTGAAAATGCCATATACCACATCAATGCCCTTTTCCGTAATGCTCCTGTGAACTGTGCCATTTGGTGATCTTCATCTGTGACCTGGTTGGCTTCCCAGGTCGACTCACAGATGAACCAATGTCGTCGGGGGTCTTCGTCGCCCTCATAAAGGGGAATGTGAGCAGATCCGTGACCCATGTCTGAATCACTTTCACTACTCTCAGAGATTGGCGGAGGTGGAGGTGTGGGTAGTGGTGAAAGTGGTGGGGTTATTGACATAGTCTGGCCTGCGGAGCTTTGGTCGACGGAACTTGTGCTCCCGTCAGTGGTCGATTCTTCTTCGACATGCAGTCGGTTGTTGTCGACTTCTGCTATCGATGGGCCACTGCAACTTTGTGTGCGTAGGTCTGATTCTTTGATTTCTTCTAAATCTGTACTTGGCGGGGGGGGGGGGGGGGTGCTCCTTCATGTGTTGGTAAGAGCAAGTGGATAATTCGGAGGGAGGGTGCCACTTGAAACGTCACCCAGTTCCCTTCCAGCGGTCGACGTATGATAAGGTGTCAACCGGTGTACGTTTCGTCGCCTAGTCGGCTCCAGATACTGTAGTCACCAGCTCTTAGTCGGAGGTCATCTTCGACAATAGTTTGTATTCTGGTACGTGGATTGAATGGGGAAAGGGTCGTTCCTTCACCGGGAGCTCTTAATTGGGGAGCTTCTGGCTGCTCTATCCACACTTCTTCCTCCTTAGGGGACGCCTCTTTCTCTACGCCCTCTTTCTATCGGTCATGACCTGACTCTGGAAAAATATCCTCGCGGTCGGTCTCCCTAGGGTTTTGTTCTTGATGCAGCCCTGCGGCTCTTTCATGTCTTGATTCCCATCTCTGCTGTCGTTCGTCCCTTTCGAGTTTCTAAATGTCTGAAATACTTTCGTATGATACTATTTTCTTGAGGTCCTCTTCGGTCGACTTCTCATTACTGGTGACTAATACTGGATTCTGGTCGACTAGGATCCACTACGCTTTACCTTCGACACATGACCAACTACCCCCCCATAGCCTACCCAACGCTTTTAGAAATCCCAGATAGTTTTGTCTACTTGCTTAGGAAGTACTCCCACTCCCTTTCTGCAATGAATTTCTCCCACTTCTTCTGCTTTTTCTCCCAGTTCGAGTTTATAGGCTGTTCGAGAAGCGGTGGACGAGGTTCAAAAATATGGGCTACCCCTTTCTCGATCAAAAATTTGAACAGCAAAGTTGGTAGGGAACACAAAAATTGTTCGGCGAATTCTGTGTAGAATTTCTTCTTGACAGTTTCCACTGAAGTTCTGTCTTTGATCGCTTGTTCCTCACAGAAGTCGTTGGCGATTTTCTCAAACCAGTCCGACAGATTTGTGCGGCCTCCTCGGATCAGTTTTTGGAGCAACTTTTCTTCTTTAGTCGCGTCCGGTTTTCTCATCCAGAAGCTGCTTCAGTAATTGTGGCACGGATTCGACAAACTTTTTGTGTGTCTCGGTGAAAAATCTTGCTTTGGCTTCAGCGACTGTTAATCTATTCCTACGTGCATAATTTTGCAAATAATTGGCAATTTTACACTCCCACCAGTCCTTAATCTCCTGCTCTGATATCATATGTGAGCATATAGTCTAGACATGTACTACCGGCAACAGAACCAATGTTGTAATCTCACAGATCACATATGGTTACCAATGATACATACTAAAACATACATAAATATAAATCAGAGACAAGAGACAAGAAAAGGTAGGATGGAACAAATTATATTATTGTAGTGAGTTCATACAAAGCAAGGAACTGAACTGAGTTCTCATTTGTCTCAAAAGCCTAATATATACAATTTACAAACAGTTACAAAATAACTACTTGTCGGTTCGATGAACTC
The DNA here is from genome assembly GCA_001517045.1 of Pseudotsuga menziesii. NCBI lineage: Eukaryota > Viridiplantae > Streptophyta > Pinopsida > Pinales > Pinaceae > Pseudotsuga > Pseudotsuga menziesii. Next base: position 9,624 of record LPNX010698201.1, read on the forward strand.
ACACGACTGTTAGTTAGCCGACTTAATCATCTAGTTTAGTCGGCTGATCGACTAAGTCGGCCCATCGACTTAGTTGGCTGATCGACTAAGTCGGCCCATCGACTTAGTCGGCTGATCGACTAACTCGGCCCATCGACTTAGTCAGCTGATCGACTTAGTCGGCTGGTCGACTTGCTCCTTCTACAACTGCTGTTGACACATCGGGCAAGTTGTTGTGGAATTTGTGTTTCTCCCAGAATTTTAAGTAGTGCATGGAGGTGTGGGTACGTTGCATCTAGGGTTTGATATTACTACTGTCCTGGGTGTAGTCTGGGTCTGGTCGTCCTCTTCGTCACTGTTGGGTCGCTTCGTCCAGTGTGGTTGTCCTTTGTGATTTTGCATTTCGATCGCAGCAGGACCTTCCTCTATCCTCTACCTCTTCTCTTGTTGAAACCTTGCTCCTCCCCTTGTACAACCGGTTTCTTCCTTGACTTCCCTTATAGTCTCATCAAAAATTACACCCATCTACCCCTTACCTTCCCATTCGTCTCCCCCCTTTAGTTGCGATATCCTTTTCCTCCGCACACTAGAGTTCTACTACTCTAGGTTCATCTTTAGTATACCCTTTTTGTAGACGCGCATTTTAATTGACAACTGTAGAGATAATAAGAACCTACCTCTGGGCCCGTTGAAAAATTCCCTTTCTACTTCATTGTAGGACTTTGTAGTGTCGATTACAAATTCAGTAATATATCCTTCTAGGCTACTATCCATTTAGACCTCAATAGCTTGCAATGCTCTGTTGTCAGTTTCTTGTAGCTCCTGGATCAATTTCGGGGTCCAGGATGTTGGTTCTCCTTGGAAAATTTTCTTCTTGTATGTGAACTGCGCAAACCACTTGTACAGTATGATAGGAAACTCACAGAGAAAATACTCGTGAGGACCGCCGGGTATGTAATTTTCCAACCCCTTGTTTGTTGTCAGTCCAATGTTCTAATTTTTTGCTTCAGCAAATTTTCACAACTTCTGATCAAACCAATCTTGAAATTCTGGTCACGTTGGATGCCACATACACTCTTGAGTTTTTGATCACGGCAAATGCCACATACCCTTCTCTCAGTCGCAATCATTTCGTGAAAACATAGCCACTTGTTGGCTCAAACGTCAACCAACAAAGCCCAGTCGACAGGGCTCCCACTCTATCGACACTCAACCCACCGCAATATCCCTGAGCATCTTCCTAGACAGGTTTTACCCTGTCCAGCAACACCCGTAGAGTGGATGAAGTCTCATCCAAGATGTTCAAGGGAGGGATGCCAAACCAAGTTTCCACAGTATAGAAGAGGATTAGGGCATCGCTAATTCATCAGCCTAATGACCATATCATATCATCTCCTTTAACAGAACCATTCATCATTGCACATCATTCATTCATAATTGTAATATATCTACCAGTGCGAAAGAGATATCAAAATATAAGAACAATCATAAACTGTAAACATCGCATCATAGATCCATAATTCAGATTCACTTAGCATTCATCATCGAAATTGCAAGAACATAAAGAAAGAAAAAGAGAAGATAACAACGATTCAGGTCAACATCCGTCTTATCATATTACTTCTGCGTAATCAACCACAGATCAAAATAGATAACAATTCATCTCTTGATTCACCCCACTTGATCACATCAATAATGGATCTAAAAAATTATCTTCAAAAACATTCCAAAAACCGTATATCTATCACAATTACAATTCTTCTATTTAGAGGCTTGCGCCTTTACATTCATAGTCCACTTCTAACTAACTCCCAACTGATTTTCTAACTAATGACCAATTTCCACAACATATGGTCCAAAATTAACAAAAGTGACACAAAATAATCAAAAGTAGTCTATCTTTCGCCTATCATGCTATCCTTGTGTTGCGCAATGTCTTCCAAGCTTGCGCAACATCCGCGATGCTACGTAACTTACCCCAACCCCTTTCCAACAGAAACGAAGAGGGAACTCCGCTCATGGTGACTTGTTTCATTTTTACACAATCTTGAAACTAAAAAGACCTATGCTTGATGAAACCCATATCATTTTTTAATGAGCTTGAAAGGGAATGAAACTATGCTTAGGAACACCTATTTAATTTTTTAATGAGTTGGACATTGTTACAGAGAAAAATTCCTATGGCTTGGGGCGTACCAAAACATACAGAGAGACCATAGAAATCAATCCCTTCCCAATATTCAAGAGAAATAAAACATCTAACACTAAAGGATCTCGAAACATACCTTATTCCGGATGGTTGATGTAGATCCTCGTTGAGCTATTTCCAATCCCGCTTGTGTTAACAATTTTCTCTCTCAACAAAAGCAAACAAGACAAGCATGCTATATAGTATAGTGTTAGGCCTATTATAGCATATATAATCAATAATGTATAAGCAATTAAAAGCATCCATGGATTCAATACTCATTTAAATGCACATCATTGGACAGGAAAAGATATTTCTATTAAATAAATCAGAGATTACATAAGTGACAACCTTTATCGGCACGTCTACGAACTGGAGAAACTGAGTCCTCCACCTGGGCCTCCACCACCTCAATCCTCCATATCTGGATAGCAAGCTCACAAGCAAAGGAAATATTGGGAAGAACACAAAGTGCTCCAAGGGACAAAGGGATGCAGACTCAAGTACAAGCAAGTCACAACAACAATGGACTATAGTTTTCTTGCTCTTCAATTCCTCTCCCTTCAATGTATCCAAAGGGTTCCTTATATAGTGCTTCAATGGGGTAATGGAAGGTCGAATCCAAGTGATCTCAAGGCATATGGAAGGCCAAAATACAAGTGACTTAGTTCCACATCAAAGAAAACTCCAAAACTATTTGGCCTTTTGCACACATCGCGATGTACATGGGTTTAAGGGTAATATCCACGTATATACGCGAGAAAGGGATTAAAAGTTGTTTACATCAAATAACAGGTGTTTTTAGGGATGATCTTGGAAACATCAAAGGTACAAAAACAGTCCATGGGGTCCAAAAAGTCTACAGAGGGACAGGGAAGGCCATAAATGTGTGATCTACCATGTGTGGTAAAATCAGCTGTAACAGATGCCCCCTAATGTGTGAGGTCAGAAGGGTAATATGATGGCCGAAATACATTATAAATCCATCCCAAAAGTGGAGTACACTAATCAAACTTTTCATATGACTACAAATACATACAACAGTCCCGGATACATAAGAGTACAATGGCCATGAATAAGAATGATACAAAATATGACATGTGTGTTCATTGCCACGTAAAATATATGATAGATCAGAATCTCCATGATGAAGATATACAAATGATCAAGATCTCCATGAAAGCTAAAGATATACAATGGACCAATATCTCCATAATGGCTAAATATATCTGACATATACTGGAATCAAGTCACGAGAGCTGAAATCTCATGAACACTGGCACAGTTAAGGAGGTAGCATATATGAAATGCCACCAATCTGGAAAGTCTTCTACACACACCGCTACGAGTACATGTCCTACTATGTGAATAGAGGTGTCGAGGTCAAACATAGTAGTCCATCGTCTGATTACCGGTCATTGATGTATACCGTTAATAGGCGCGAGATCACCCACTGATAATGAAAATGGGAATCAAGGTACTAGAGTGCAATCTAACAAGTGTGAATAAATCTGTTGAGGTCGAACACTTGAAAGAATCCATTGATCAAGGGACATTGATGTATTCCCACTACTAATGACTGTAAGTCTCAAGCCACTGAAAGGACTCTAGAATCCTATCCTAGAATAAATGATCTGAATTCGATGGGATGGAATCCGCTGGAAAGAGGGCATTAAGGCATCCCCCATCAACCAACACGAGGTACTCAGCAACGCTGTATAATGTGAAATGATAAGATGTGCATGAACTAGTAATAGTACTGGGAATGGCCGACATGCAAAGTCAAGACAACTGAGGAATGGCCGACTCAAGCTTCAACTTCCTTCGAACAAGAGCATAAAGGTGAATGGTGATTGAATATAGCCAGCATAGACTCGATATACAAAACTAGGACATCTCTGTGACACAAGAGGCATCAATAGAGGCTCCATAGGGACTGGAAGCTTAACCAGTCGGTGGAGATAAACTTAGAAAATGAGTATAGCTCCTAAATTCAAACTATGAACCCAAGCAACGGATGTGATATATAGTGCTCTGTTCAAAGGCGACATGACTCGACTACTACCAAATACAACATCTTTTCCTGTTCGACTTTTTGGTTTTTTGATTTTTTTTTTGTTCGACTTTTTTAGATATTTTGAAAAGCTTGAAAAAGAATAAAATTTCTTTATAGTTACAAATCTAGGAGGAGACGAGTGTCAAAGGGAAAACAAACTAGTTCCAAGCAATGGAACATACCTATGCTCAATGCAAGGAAACATGTGTAGGATAATGACCCTCAGGGGAAAGTCCCCTCCCGATAAAAAATGGGGAATCAAGCTGTAAAAGATATATAAATAGGCTCTGCTTGGCTAGACATGAGACAAGCTCGGGATATATGGCTGATAATCAAAGTCAGGGAAGCTGACGCAAGGCTCAAATAAGGCAAGAAAAACTCATGATAATGCATTTACAACTTGACATATACAAGAGAGTCCCGAGGAAAAGGCCAACATAAAAGGTCAAGAGGAGTATTAAGCTCTTGATCAAAGTCATGGTAGTACTATACAAAGGACTCCCACACCCTAAAGGAGAAATGTCAGCATGGGCACCAAATGCAAACATGATCTAATTAGGGTACCCATGTATGGTAAAGCTCTACCGTCCACATCATGTCACTTCTAAAAGAAGCAAGAAAGTTCCGTAACAAGATGGAATGGGTTCGTTCCTAAGGTTAAAATGAAACGGTCATAAGGTTATGCAAAATGCAAACGGATGTGAAAGCTATCCTCTATGCCAGTTTAGACATAATACATGCAATAGGCATGAACGGATCAAAGCCATGGTCAAACCATGCTCAAAATTGGATTCCTACACCATCAAATTAGTTCAAACGGTCCAAAACGGTAAAAAATTATAGAAAGTGGGTAAAAATTTCAAAATTTTTCTATAAATAGTAAAAAATTAAAAAATTTTCATACCATTTGAAATTTTTAACCAACATAGTGCATTTGAGCTCAGAAGTTCAGAAGTGAATTTCGAGAGCATCTTCCAGCGGAATCTCTCCCCGTTTGATCCAGGTAAACTCTCATACTCATCCCTTTCATTTTCATGCAAATTTTTTTAAATTTTCATGGTCCAATTTATTTTTTGAGCCATCCTAACATGTGCGTTTCGTCCCACGTGGAAATCGGGATTTTTTCCGTGTATAGGGCTCGCCATACGCGGAAAATACATCGAAAACCATGTACATACGCGGCTGTTTTGAGAATAGTCACATATAGGGCCGCAAACAAGGTTTCCAAGGGCAAACATTGATCAAAAGTTTGGTATTTTATGCAGGATGGTGCTAGAGTGGAGGGAAAGAGAGCATGGTGATGTTGAGGAAGCATTGCAGGCATGTGGACTATACAAGTTTTGGTGTCTTGGCAGCTTGAGGGCCAAACCAAGACTAGTCCAACTATTGGTAGAATATTGGGATCCAGAGTCTGAAACATTTCAGATAGATGGGATGTCACTCAGCATTGAGGTTGAAAACATATATTTCATCACTGGTTTGTCCTGACGAGGAGAGATGGTGAACCTTCGATCTTGTGGGCTAGGAGGCAGGTTGACTATAGATGAGTACAATGTTGTGTACTACTTTCTAGAGATGGAAAAGGTTGGGAGTCAAATCCTGACAAACTATATTCAGATTCTAGGGCTAAAAGCCATACTTATGGCGTTAGGTAGGATTGCAGGGTTGGATTCACTCCACCAGGCCTCACGGCCAATGATGTTCTATGCGGTATAGTGCATGCGACCTACGGTGTATGACTAGAGTACGATGTTGTTGAGCAACATGAAACAACAGTTCAATGACTACAAGATGGGTAGGGTGCGACACTTTGGGTTCAGAAGTATACTGAGCACATTTTTCTTTGAGCGGGTGCTAGGGCTAAGCCCTAGGGTAGATATTGCTCCACATGGAGTCTGGGACCTAGCTCAGCGACGCTGGGTGAATGCCATGCACATATTAGGTGGAGGTAGGGTGGCTAACCCCTACCCAGCATAGTTCTTTCCATGGTGGCGGAGACAGATCATTGCCATTAGCGACTACCCCTATGTAGGGATAGACTTTTGTGGAGACCCGGATATGCCCTTGCTACCAGGATAAGCTTATGGTGACATCGGTAAAGAATCCCAAACCCTCATTTTAAGTTTTGAATTATTTAATTTTTTTGTGTTTTTTGATATATAGAATCAAAAAACATGTTTTTGGTGTGACGACACATAGTGACAATCTGTTATGTGCATGCAGATGTAGGACCACGACGGCCAGATGGTTTCCCTCATCTTTGATGGAGGGGAAGAGGAGATAACATTATGGGTGTGCATGTGGAGCAAACACTCCAAAGAATCCACACAAACTTTGTTTGTTTGACACACAGGGTACCCATGGCGCAAGTCGAGGACTTTCCTGAGGCCATGCAATGACATGTGGTTAGTGTTCCATGAGCATGGGTTTGATTATTTGGACGGCTAGCTAGAGCCGTAGTGTGCTATCATTATCAAAACCCCCCTCCACCTCAGGCTTAGATACCTGAGTGTATTCATTTTTGTATGACCGTTTATTTTGTTTTGGTGGCTCGGAAGCCCCAATTTTGTATTATGACACTTATGTATTATGACGTCACATTTTGGATGTTTAATGAACAACTTTTATGATGATCGATTTTATTTATATTTACATGTGTAAAGTGTGTTTGTGATATACGTATGGTCTATGGAACAAATGCCAATCTAACACATAGTTAGCATATGATTCCGCAACTTGATTAAAATTTCTTGGAACATGAATGCATGTTATATTTTCAAATTGCCATTCTAGCAATCTGACACGTAAGAATATTCGTAATAATGTCAGATCCCTAATGCGATACAAGCCATTAAGCTGTGAAACGACTAACTGCAAATCAAGACGTATCTCAAGAGAATGAATACCATGTGAAATGGCATCATGCAATAACTCAATGTGGCACTATATTCATCAACATTGTTTGAAGAGGGCCATAAACATACGCCTCCTGAAGACAATACTGGACCCGTAGGAGTATAAATCACCCAAGCAGCCGAAGCTGAGCTTTGAGTGTGGCGGCTAGCACCATCAGTGAATCCTATGTAAACAGAAGATTCCATCGACATATGCCATAATAAATGAAAGCTAATAAAAAAACCCGCTCACCATAAGAAAAGCTAACTATGCAATGTAAAACTGTACAATAATATACAAAAATAAGCCCTGGCTGAAAATCATGCATAGTAATTTTTGAGATAGAGCCCATTTCTAGGCTCCACCAAGGCTGTCCCTTCATAATCAACCAACTCATAGGCGCCTTTCTCTAATAATCATTTAACCATGTAAGGACCATGCTACATGGGTTTAAATTTTCCTTCCCCCAAGGGTTCTTTAGCTTGATCCCACAAAAGGACCAAATCACCTTCACTAAACTTCCTTGGATGGACAGACTTTTCATATTGGAACTTGACGCGTCGCTTGTTAACCTCTAGAGCCACTAAGGCATCTTGGCACTGCTCATCAAGTTGCTCTAAATGGACCAAATGCTCTTCCAATGCGTCAGTGTCTGACAAAATCTCTATAGCTAGCTTCAGAGAAGGGATTTCGCATTTAACCGGCAAAACTGACTCCACCCCATGCATAAGATGATATGGAGAGAAACCAGCAGTAGTATTAACCACGGTTCTATAGGCCCACAAAGCAAGATACAACATCATATCCTGATCAGTATTTGTTTGTGTAATGGTTCGTTGGAGAATAGACTTAAGTGATTTACTCACTGCTTCAACCTATCCATTCACTTGAGGGTAATAAGAAGAGGAGTGCTCTTGCTTATATCCTAACTTGGAGGCCAACTCTGCCATCATTTTATTCTGAAAGTGGCTGCCATGGTCAGTGACAAGCTCTTTTAGAATGCCTAACTAAGCGATAATTTGGTTGAAAATAAAATGCACAGCTATCTCACCGTCAGATTTAACCGTGGGCATAGCCTTTGCCCATTTCATGAAGTAATCTACAGCCACAATAATATGGTGATTCCCCCCAACCGAAGCTGGGTTACAATCCATGAAATCAAGCCCCCACTTAGTGAAGGGACTGGCGGTGATAATAGGATGTAACGAGGTTGCAAACGAGCGCTTATTACGTGCAAACACCTAGCAAGCGTGTCACTTCTTGACCATATTAATGCAATATTTAAAGATGGACGGCCAGAAATATCCCACTCTCAAGATTTTTTAGGTTGTAGAAAGCCCAGATAAATGACCACCACACGCCCCACCGTGGCAATCATTTAGCACAACCTCAGCCTCATCATGGGTTGAAAAACAACGCAAAATGGAATTAACCCCACAGATGTATAAAGTGTTATCCATTATAAGGTAATTCTTAGCCATATGATGTAATCGTCGTCGCTCATCTTGTGAAAGGTGAGTAGGGACCTTCAACATTTTCAAATACACAATGATATCTCCATGCCAAGGGTCCAAAGTTGAGATAAGGAAAATATGCTCATAAAAAAAAGTATCCTCATTGACTTCCTCTTCCTCCAAACTTGGAAAATATGATATGAGCTCTGCAAAGATCAACGATTTATTTGACTTCAACAAAACAAATTTGAGATCGAATTCTTGCAAATGACAATCCATTTATTGTATTTTTCCCCTATCATCCTTCTAGTGAGGACGAACTGAAATGGATTGATATGAGCTATGACCAAGGTTTGGCGAAGGAGAATGTAATGTCTGAACCACTAAACCACATGAACGGTAGACAAGGCAATCTTCTCTACATGGGAATAGCGAATTTACATATCAATAAGGTTTCAGATCAAATAATATATGACTTGCTCATGGAGATCCTCATACTCCTAAACCAAAACCATACCAATCGTCTCCATGGATGCGGTCACATAAATCAAGAAATCACAGATATAGTCTGGTGGACTAAGCATAGGGGCTGTTGCTAAGGCTCGCTTAAGAGCATCAAAGGACTCCTAGGCTCACTCATCCCAGTAAAAAGGGGTGTCCTTCTTCAAAATATGCATAAATCCTTTAGTCAAGTTGGAAAAATTAACCATGAATCTTCGCAAGAAGTTCGCCATGACTTGCAAAGACTGAAGGTGTCTAATATTACACAGGGGAGACAATTGAAGTATTGCCTCAACCTTTAAGGGATCGACTCTTATACCCTCCTTGGATACGACGAATCCTAGAAAGTGACCAACAATCATGCAAAAAATGCACTTATGAGGATTTAAACGAACTTGGTAGTGATGACATCTTTCGAATACTAATCTCAAATGATATGGATGACGCACTCTCAAACGAGAGTGAGCAGCGAGATCATCCAAATATACTTCGATAATCGTTTTGAGATCGTGAAAAATTAAGGTCATGGCTCGCTGAAATGTAGCTTCGATGTTTTTAAAGTCGAAAAGCATCTTTCGATGTGAAAAGTACCCCAAGGACAAATAAGTGTTGTCTTATGTTGGTCCTCGAGCTTAATTTGGATTTGATTATACTCAAAAAAACTGTCCATAAAGGAAAATACCTCACTTCCCGCACACTCATCCAAAATATGATCAATAAATGGTGTGGGAAAATTATCCTTAGGACATGCATGATTTAGGTCATGGAAATAAGTGCATATATGGATCTTTCCCTGCTTCTTATCTACCGGAACGAGATTTGAAACCCATTCCATCAAGGGAATGGGATAGATAAAACCAACTTTCAATAGTTTTTCTATCTCAACCTTAATGGAGGGTGCTTTTCTAGGATTCACCGCACACAAACATTGTCGAACCGGCTTCGCATCCTGATAGGTTTTGATCTCATGTTCGAAACTCTTTAAACAACTCATTATACTCCTTGATCTCATCGAGGGAACAATCCGCCCCAATGTAGACATTCTCAACCTTGCCAAGATTGTGAGAAATATTGATAGGAATGGTTGGTGATAAATTAGCCATGTTTCCATCAGCCATCGGACCAGGAGAGCTTAATGGAACCATGCAGATACTAATATTCTCATTAAGAATCTACCTAAATTCATCACACTCCATACGATGATGCAATTCCTCCCAAGGTTTCTCAACCCCCGACATGGCCTCAAGAATAGCTTCATCTGATGGAAAAACATCATCGAGGCAATCATGTGAGTGAGATGACTCAACTGCCCATGCAGGCAGCACATAGGGTCCTCCTCCTCCGTCCGCGAGGAGGAAGGAGTAGGATCTGCAACTTGATCAAGATTCGCTTGATAAGACACCATCATTGCAGCCAATGACACGTCAGTCTCAATGGGTACATTCAAAGGAATCGATGAAGGAAGAATCCAAGGATATTCCATATGGGTAGTGCGAAAAGACACTGAATTCAATGAAAATGAATCCCCACCAAAACTAGACCCAATCATAAGAACAGGCGCAGGACAACTAAAGGTTCCCATAAGAGAAGGATACATACCTATGCCCACATTCCTAGTTGCCGGCTGAGAATCATTGATAATCGGGATAGAAGATCCCGATGATGCATTTACACTCAGATTTTGGAATGACATTTGATAAATCTTAACAATATTCCCATTAAATGGAAATCATATCACTTGAAAGAGGGAAGAAGCTACGACTTGCATACTATACATCCAATCCTGACCCAACAAAATATTGTAGTCAACGAGTGCATCAACCACCTCCACCTCGATCGCGATGGTCTTCCCTCCCAGTTGGACCTTTAAGGAAGGAAGAATTATGTGCAACCGAAACAATATACCATTGAAAGTTCTCAACATAGTAATGGATTGAGAAAAATCGAGAGAACCCAAGCCCTTCCAACAAGACAAAGACATCATAGAAGCAGCAACGCCTTCATCAATGACAATATGTTTGACGGTCTTGTTAAGAAACTCTACATGAATCAAAAGAGACACATAGTAAGGCAAGAAAGGATGTACTCCCATGGTTTCAAATTTGATAATGGAAGAAGAGCTATTGTCACTAACTCCAAGAGTAGACAACAAGGCTTTCCTCTGCGGAGGACAAGTCTGAAGCACTTCTAACGCGGACATCGCACAAGGAGTCTGGCCAAAATCTTCGACAATTGAATAGTTATGGGCGTCTCAGGCATTAGGGTTGTGCCCTGAATTCTTTAATACTACCTTAGGAATGCGAGGTGGAGCTTCAGGTTTATCTGTAAGGCTTCTCAATTCGCAAAGGGATCTCGGGTGGAGAAGGTTATTTCCCAAGGTCTGGTTGTGATGAACCATAGTCTTTCATACGAGTCACAACCTTAGCAACACTCATCATGTTGATGCAACCATGACCACTAGCAGCCTCCGACAGGTTTTGAGTTCCACCAGCTGCAAAATTAGGATCAATGGTCCTCGATTTCATATTTTGGTTATTGGGTAAAGGATTAGTTAACACAGCTAGGCCCTGTGCTATGAACCTCGAGGTATCTTCCATACGAGGGCACAAGTGAGTGAGATGGTCTTCCTTACATAACTTGCTAGGAAAATTCACCTTATGTTTAGTCTTCTTGTCCCCCCCAGCATTATGAGCATTCTTGTCATTATTATTAGCATTTTTCGTTCTTATTCCCACCCTTACGATTATTTTTTCCTTTTTTCTTATTCCTTCCAGGCTGCTGGTTGCCTTTCAGGTTCGATGATTGCACTAAAAGTACATTTGCTAATTGGGTAGGTTGAGACGAAGCTGGAGCTTGTCCTGACGCAGATTGCTTAATTGACAATTGGCTCACTTGTTTCACAACTGAGTCTGCAGGTTTGGTACTTGTGGAGTCCACAATACCATTGGCATGTGGCCCAGGATTGACCTTGGGGTCGAAATTGGATCTAGGAGCGTTATGCATAATCTCATACAAAAGTCAAGATTGAGCATAGATCAAATCCAACTCTTGTTCCCTAAATATAGCTTGTTCCTCATTTTGAACTCTGGATGTAGAGACATCCTTCGCGATGTAAGGTAACAATGATTTGAGGAACCACTCAAGAAGAAACTCTGGTGGTATAAAGGCTTTGATCAATCGCTTCCATCTATGCCACTCTTGAATATGATTTGAAATGTGTGTGGCTTTGTCTTGCTAAAAAGTCGACAAGAGTTTGGTATCGAAGTCATAATGTACGGGTAGCTTAAAGTGATTGAGGAAAGTCATGGCAAGGTCATCAAATGTAGTATATGCCCCCCCGGTAACTCTATATACCATTTTGCTGTAGGCCCTGTGAGGGTGCGTTGAAATAGCCTCAAACGGATAGAATCATCATGTAAGGAATTGGAAGAGCACCAAAGGTGGAAAGTGGTGACATGCTCACCAGGATCTTCACCAGCCTTACCTTAGAGCTTGGGAATGTCCAAATGAAGCTTCTTAGGGATAGCCGGCCATGCCGGGTTATGAGACACATGATTGTTTGTCAATCTCAATAAGTCAGGTAAGTTCAAAGTTGCAAGGAAAGGGAGCCTAGGTTGAGCAGGTCGATGCCACACTACCTGGTAGTTTTGGTTCATGTAAGGTTGATTGCTATAAATACCATGGCCTTGGCCATAATAACCTCCTTCCATTTGACCTATGTAGGGCTGCATGGAAGCATTATTATGTAGGGTACCTTGATTATGCAATGCTACAAAGCCATAATTAGAAGAGTAAGTGGGTTTTTGATACCCATACCCATAGGATTGATAGTTTTGTCCATACTGCAGTCCATAAGAATGTCCATGAGAAGCTCCATAAGGTGTTCCATGGGATGTCCCATTAGAAGGTCCATAGTTAGGGACATGGGGAGCTCCATAAGCCAAAACATGAGACAATATAGAAACAGGTATATGACCTACTGAACAACAGGAGGCACTTGACTCTGAGATACTACCGTGTGAGCAGTTGCAAAACAAACATGACTAGTAGCAATATTCCGGCCCAAAGGCCCACATGAACTAGGGGGAGGATGTGCTGTTAAGAACACATTTGAAGGAACAGGGTTCGAGGATGAAGGGACATGTGAAGAAATGTAAGTGGTGTTCCAAATTTTCACTCATATCGGTTATGGTATCTGCATAGGATTACTAACACTAGGTATAGGATGAGCTTGTGAAGTTTCCTCCACCATCGGGATGGAGGGTGCAATGTGACTAGTGCCCCCAAATCCCTCCACATGGAAAGGAATGGGGGTGCCCCTAGGTGTAGTGCTAGGATCAACTCTTGACTCAGCATGATGTGCCAGATCGAGTGCAAGGATATCAGTCATGTCATTTCTAACATAACTAGTGCTTGTGGGTTCAAAGTGAGTCTCGTCGCCTGGAAACCAATACCAACGACCTGTGAATGAGGGATCATAACTAGATCATGAAGTCTGTTTGTGTGAAGGATCATATGTGCTAGTAGGATATTACTCCCCTACCTCATGAGGTGGATAGGACATCTCAGGAATCTCATCCTCACGATCTCCCATGGTGTGTGAATCAAAGTGAGAAGTAGTCTGCCCGAATTATCTGTTTCTCTCTCCCAAAGGAGGAGGATACGTGGAAGGTGGAAGTCCTGCTAAACGACGAGAATGGCGGGGTGCCACACCTAAATCCACAATGACTCAAAAAATGAAAAGACTTAATCTAATCATGCAAACCTTATGCAAACTAGCGTGCACATAGCATACACCTAAAAATGTAAAGCCAAATCACAAGAAAACAAGGGTAGGATATGTGAGCTCCTGAATGAAGTAGGTATATCTCACCTAGGAGAGGCTTGAGAATCCCATACACAACAAGCCGAGGTTTGTAACCAATTATAGTGGCCCTCAACTTCAATGCATATAGCGACTTTTCTGTCTGACCCCTACCTGGCCAAGACACCTGCAGAATAACCTCTGCAAGTACCCTCTCGATAACCTAGGTAAGGCAACTAAGGTCACCTAGATATATTCAATGCTTAGGCAGACAGTTGCAGGTGGGATTGACCATATAGGAAGGGTATAAAATCCTGAAACTCTCGAAAGAGCCCCCAGATATGAATACAGTCCTGGAAATATCTTTGGTGCTACTCAGTTACAACTAGGAGTCATCCCAATCATAACTGCTCACACTTCCTCATGCTTAACTCTTGTGTAAGAGGAGGATCCTAAGAAACACTAATTACATAAAGGAATGTCACACTCTCACTTGGACAGGCACCTAATTGTTTTTTTTAGTGATCGTGGAGAATTGACTCACAATGAACTATTCCAAGACCCTAAAACCTAGTCTTGTTGATGCACCTTAAAAAAGAAAAGAGTGTAATTCAATTTATTATGTGTTGATTTTAATTGGCTTTATTACTCAAAGGTTAAATGGACGTGGAACTAATGATGTTATGACACAACAAGAAGTAAAATGCACACCTAACAATAAATGCAAATGCACTGTGTCGAATGAAGAACAAGGTATGCTACTACATGAAGTGCAAAGTTTTTCCTTCAAATGAATATGCAATCATTCCTATATGAAAATCTGACTAATATTCACCAAGAAAACCTAATGCAAGTACCATGCTAATGCAATATGCAAACAATGCATAACAATGCAAAAAAGAAAAATGTTTTTGTATTTTTGAATTAAATGAGATAAAAAGCAAAAGTATGACTCTACAAGGCCTCAGACTCTGTAAGAACTCACAAACAGTAGCCAAGAAAAGCACCAAGGTAAAAGAGACCTAATGCACTAATCCAAAAACAAAAAGTAGAAAATGAAATGACAATAAAATTCTCAAAAATTAAACTAAAAGAGGTCTCTAGTAAAAAACAAGGGTGTTAACAGACTCTAGAAGCATCAAAGAAGACTCAGCAATCATCCAAACTCACCCAGCAATACTTAATCTTCCCAAAAAAGAAAAAAATTAGAGCATACGCGACTATTCTCAGTAAACCTACATACATATGCAACTATTCCAGGAAAACCCATGTGTACACGCGACTGTGAAATCAAAACCCGCGTACATGAAGAAAAAGAGAGAAAAAGAAGGTAAACATACAAGCTGAGACAAAATTTATTTCTGCAGGACACTACTGGGAAAACATGCCCCTAGACCCGACTAAAAAATAGAGAAATCAGAGCAGTTCAAGTACATTGAATGCCGAAAAATCCCCAAAGAAAAATAACTTGGAACCTCCCCAGTATGGTCACCAATTCTGTTACGGAGAAAACTTCCTATGGCTTGGGGTGTACCACAACAAATAGAGAGACCGCAGAAATCAATCCCTTCCCAATATGCAAGAGAAATACAACATCTAAAACTAAAGGATCTCGAAACATACCTTATTTCGGACAGTTGATGTAGATCCCCATTGAGCTATTTCCAATCCCGCTTGTGTTAACAATTTGCTCTCTCAACAAAAGCAAACAAGACAAGCATGCTATATAATATAGTGTTAGGCCTACTCTACCATATATAATCAATAATGTATAAGCAATTAAAAGCATCCATGGATTCAATAATCATTTAAATGCACATCATTGGACAGGAAAAGATATTTCTATTAAATAAATTAGAGATTACATAAGTGACAACCTTTGTCAGCACGTCTGCGAACTGAAGAAATTGAATCCTCCACCTGGGCCTCAACCACCTCGATCCTCCATCTCTCGATAGTAAGCTCACAAGCAAAGGCAAGCTTGGGAAGAACATAAAGTTCTCCAAGGGACAAAGGGATGTAGACTCAAGTACAAGCAAGTCACGAAAACAATGGACTATAGTTTTCTTGCTCTTCAATTCCTCTACCTTCAATGTATCCAAAGGGTTATTTTTATAGTGCTTCAATGGGGCAATGGAAGGTCAAATCCGAGCGATATCAAGGCATATGGAAGGCCAAAATACAAGTGACTCAGATCCACATCAAGGAAAACTCCAAAACTATTTGGCCTTTTGCACACATCCTGATGTATGTGGGTTTAAGGATAATATCCGTGTATATACACGAGAAAGGGATTAAAAGTCACGTACATCAAATAAAAAGTGTTTTTAGGGATGATATTGGAAACATAAAAGGTACACAAATAGTCCATGGGGTCCAAAGAGTCTACAGAGGGGCAGGGAAGGGCATAAATGTGTGATCTGCCATGTGTGGTAAAATCAGCTGTAACAGACACAAAATGGGAAATATGCTCAAAATAAATTCTCACCCAACATGATGTCCATAGGTTGATAGGTTTCCCCCCTTACATAAGAATATATAAGATTAAATCCAATATGATTTCCAAAGACTAAATACATGCACCCCAGACTTCCCCATCATGGGAAGAAGCCATCAATTTACGAACGACTGAACTTCGGCATGATTTCTTGAGTTGAGAGACATGGTCGATAAAGGGGAAGGAAGCAAAATAAAATGTAGGACATTAAGGGAAGTTTAATGACTATGACTTATACGATGATAAGGTTGAATAAAGGAAATTTGATAAATGGTCACAACATTCTGATTATGGGGAAAATGCATCACTCGTGTTATCACTTAGAATGTACCCAGGTTGTGAAAGGTAGATCTCGAGGTAACAACAAAAAACACTTTATACTGTATTTCTGACCTAATACAGTCAGAGAGGGATCTCTCAATATTTACAAAGTTTTTATACTCATGATATTCAATCAAATACAATCAAAAGGTCATATTTCTGATGGGACAAATAGGACAAGTTTGTTTTAAAAGACTTGGTAGGACAGTCATGGAGGAGACCATTGGGAAATGGAGTCAACAATCAAATCTGAAATAGGTTGCAGGAGGTAGGGTTTTGAAGGTTTATGAATAGAGACAAGGTAGGCACCATTTCCTCGGTCTTGAGGTATTAGTAGGTTGATTAATAGACAAAGGGAGACATCCCATCAAATAGAGCACCTAACTAGGGTGAATTCTGCAAGACTTTAGAAGAAAATGTTTTGAAAATGCTTGAACAATGGACCTAGAGCATGCAAGATGAATTATATCCCATAAACACTAATGCTCAAGCATGAAAGAAAATACAAAATGGGGTGAGAAACAGGATAAACAGTCACACAAAGAAATTACTTATTGAAGAAAAAGATGGCACAGGAATCTCTGCCATGAAAAGTTTTAAGATTCCTCCTCTGCAAATTTCATTCATCTACTGAAAACTTGAAACTATTACAATGTAGTGCCTCTTCTCTCTTTAAAATACCCCCTTAAAACAATCAATTACATTTTAATTTATAAAAGAATAACCTCTACCTAACCTTGAATTCGAAACCTAATTGAACTCTAAAAATAGAAACAGTTACAACAAAGTTTCTCCTGCATATTTATAATGGTGACAGCTATGTGAAATCCAGGATATGTTTTTGTAATTGTCCATGTTCCCAAAAAAACCCATGTCTTATTTTCTCCAAAATCATCTCAAAATCCTCGTAATATTCCTTTGAAACTAATGACTCAGATAGTAAAATTGTAAATTTCTGAAAAAATAACTTGTGAAGATCTTTTAAATTCTCCCATCCTATGAGAACTGTGTAAAAAATGAAGGAGGATTTTGAATATAGGCCTGTTAGGAATACAAATATCTCTCAGTTTTGTAAAATTAAATTCCATTTGTCTGAAACAATTCTTTGAATTTGATGGCTGAAATAGTCCTTTGGAAAACATGAAAAATGGCCTGTAAAACTGACTTTGTTTGTCCTAACGCATAGCACCTGTGTGAAAAATGAAAGAGGTTATTATGGATAGGAATGTTTTTAATAAAAGCCTCTCTCATTTTCTAAAAATTCATCTTTATTTGATGTAAAAAATTATTTGAATTTTATGACTAGAACAGGCATTTTGAGATCTAAACATTTTCCCTCTGAAGATGACTTCGATTCTCCAAATCCTTAGCACCTGGGTAAAAACTGAGAGAGGTTATTGTCTATCATAATGTTTTTATGAAAAAAATATTTCATGTTTTTAAAATGATTCTTTTTTTGCTGGAAGCAATTGTTTGAATAAAATGACTAAAACAATCATTTTCAGAAAAAAAAATATGATCTGTTGCTTCTAAACCTTGAATTGTTTAACTGTAATTCATAAACAGAGAACATATAGAATCTATCCTTGTAAGATAATCTATTGTAAGATCACTCCCAAAAATTGATTGATCAAGGTAGCCATATTTGTCAATAGTGCCTCCAAACACTGGAATAATCCCAAGCTTTGGCACACTATCCATTGTAAATTCTGTTTGTAAGACTTTAACAACATACCAATACCTTCATGAATGTTCTCACTATATATATTTCTCCAACACTTCTAGGATGATGTTATTTTTGGGCTTCCCTTCTGCATCGTTGAGTGGTGGCTTCCCTTTTTTTTCTCAACTCCTTAATCAGACTCTTTATCTCCGCCGTTTTCCCTTTAAGATTTTTCCGTTTGAACACCATGAGACTTTGAGACAGATTGCTGATTGTTACAAAAAAACCTCCTTATTTTCACATTGATAACCAGCAACTCTTTCTAGTGCAATGCTTCCAGTTGTATCATGAAAGAACTTATCCAATGTGCTCATTCACCATAACCGAATGCAAGCGAAAATGAATTTAAGGAAGGCAACTCACTTTTTATACACCATCTCACTCCAGGACCCTTACCAAGCTGTTTTCCTTTTACCTCTTTCCTCAGCAGAATTCACCAAAAGTTACATGGAAAGTGGTTTAATTTCCGCTACCACTCGTCCCTTTTAATTATCTCACAATTTCCCCCTCTGAAATAGAATGGGACCGTTGATGAGATTTCACTTTTTGTTTGAACTGTTGGATTATTATATGTGCTAGTGGTTTGATTATACCTTAAGGAACAAAGAAAGGTAATAGATCTTATGAAAGCTTAGCGCTTTGAACCTTCATGGAGGACTTGGTTTGGTGAATACGAGGCCCCTTTTTTGGCTTGGACAAAGTAAATTCTTTAATATCCAAAATTATATAAGCTTGAATATAAATCCAATCATTGGTTTATAAAACCCATTTTATAAATTTCATTCAAAGGTGAATAAAACTTTTCGCCCCACTCGTGAAAAACTTATTTCTCTTTTTACCTAAAATGTCTTTAACTTATTTTCTTTGCTAACTTGGAAATAACTTAATGAGAAAAATTTGGAAACCAACTCAATCACCCATGAAAACTTAAAATTTTGAAGGCAATAAGACCAATTCCGACAAAAATAAATTTAGTGCTAACAACTCGAAAGAGTGTCGGCACTACAACTTTCATGGTGTAAACATAATCTTGTGCAAGGAGTAGATTAAAATCTAAGAGACATTGGACTACCATAATATCAATGCAGATAGTTTTCCTTCCTAAGGTAAGAGGCATGTGAGGAAGGACCCCTAAATATGAAATAAGTTATCTATTAAAAGACAGTATCTAATAGGTAGTTGGCGCAAGCTGAGGAGAACCTATAGCTTTCCAAGTGGTTGAGGATAGAATACTAACATAAGCCCCTTCATCAACAATAGTGCATAGTATGTTCCTAGTGGTAACTGGCATAGATATCTGAAAGGAACACTCAAATGAAGACGAGATTCTGTTAGATTATTCCAATCAAAGGAAATAACCTAAGCACTTGGAGAGGGTTGTGTTGAAACACACATGATTCTCCTTTGCCTAGAAAAATACAAATTGAATACAAAAACTTCAGTGGGTTTAAGTTCACTCTCATCTAGAAGATGAGATCAACATTGTATCAAAGTGACTACTTTAGTATTAACACTCTCGGATGAAAGAGTGGGATTGGGTGGAGATGATATCGACTCGACCACTTTAACTTCACTCTTCAAAGGAAGAGTGGGATGAACTACTTGTTATTCACTCTCTAAAGAAAGAGTGGTATCGACTGATGATGGAACTGGATCGACCACTTTATTAGTCGATGAGAGGTTAAGGGACAACTTACCTTAGCCTATTTGAATCCATTGTTGAGGAAAAATAATATCTTCCAACAAATTTGAAGCTTCATCCATGTGAGGACAAAGGTAAGTAAGGTGCATGTCCTTACATAGCAAGAAATGATTTTTGACTTTACCTTTTCGACTCTTAACCATAGATTCATTGGTTGATGGGGTATCATCAGTATGATGACCAGAGGCTAACAACCTAGGTTGTTGAGAGGCCTTAGATCACACTTCTAAGACTTGGGATAGACAATGACAATCCTTAAGAACATGGTCACTCTTTCAGAGTCTGCAAGAGAACTTAGGATTACGAGATATTTTTGTGGGAAGATCAATGCTCTCAGCACTGTGAGGAGTAGTTTGTTGAGATTTGGTTTCTTATTTGTCTTTCTTATTCTTAATATACCTTTTCTCCTTCTTCTTATCCACATAATTACTATCATCATAATTTTCAATAGGAGAAGAAGGAGAAAGGGAAGAAGACACATATGCCGAAGAAGGAAAAATATCAACATGATGTTGATGCCCTTGTGATAGAGAATTGATATATGAAACAATCAGTGCACTTGGGATAACCAGACTAGAGAATAACCATATAGGTAATCCTATAGTCAATCTAGGAAGACTCAACGTAGCATGAAGGGAGGACCAACATTTCCATATGGAGGAAAAACAAAAGACATACTTTGAGAAGGGGTCTCTTGGTTAGTAGTCCTAGAAGAGTTTTCCATATTTATCCTCTCTAATAAATTCTAAATAGCACATAGATCAAATGTTATTCAAAATAAAGACAACAATCAAACTTGTGGTAGGTGGGATGTATAGGCTGGTTCCTCACAAGAGTGTCAAGTTGTTGCAACTCGCGATATACCACAGGTTCCAACAATAATACGAAACAAGGAGAATTAGGACCATACCCTTTCCTGTATACCTGAATACCTAGACAGTTCATGCGTAGTATCTCGCTAAGTGATGTTCTCGATGTATTGGTTTGATAAGATGACTAATAGGTTACTCATTTGTTTTTAGGTTCCTAATGGTGTCTTTCGATATACATAATGTACGTGGGAGATAAAATACGTAGTAGTGTTGTCTAATGCACATCTGTTCGAAAGGGGCCTTCTGATATACTGTTAAGTACGTGAAATACCTTTCTATATACCAACTAGTATGTGGAAGAATCACTCAGTACCTGAGATGCAATGCAGACAAAAAATGATAGCTCATATGCTGAAAGATGTTAGAACATGTCTCTAACCTAACACACAATTTTGCTAAAAGTTTTAACCTAACTAATGCTTTATTTTATATTTTTACAGTTATGTGGATAAAATGATGTAAATACTTGAATTAGAAACCATGCAAAGATGAAGTGCAAATATTTATTTTTTCTTACAAAATATGCCCTATTTAACAGGAGAGGAAGATTTTTTTTTTTTGAAAACACACAATCAAAATCAAATCCTTCAAAATTCGAAATGAAAATCCAAACACACAAAATCTTTGTATTTCACTAAAAATAGATCTCTAGTAAGATAAAAGAAAACTAACTAGTGCTTTCAAACTTACAATTTCCAATTATATGAACATATCAAAATAGAAGCCTTCATTTACTTTGAGATTCTAAAAGTCAAATACTGATTGAAACTAAAGGAAATCAAGTTAATTTTCTCTTTGATTTTTTTCTTTCTTTTTGGAAATGGGGGTCTTGCAATCCTATTGAAGAATATAAGACCTACAAAGGATCAAAACAAACAAGAAACAAGTGGAAACACAATGTTGTTGGGCCCAGAAATGACCCCTTTTGGCCATCCTTAATTACCTTTTTTTGTCCTATCCTACCCCATTAAGCATGCCAAACAAATGTTTTACCCCCACTCTACTCCTCAAACCACCAAGGTATGATTGATCATTGTTTTATTTTATTAATACTTTTGATTGTGATAATTAAGGCTTCATATCTCTCAATGCGCTAACATATGATGGTTTATAAAGGTATTTTGAGATATATGGACTGCAAGAAGATCGGGCTGAACATGTATGAAAAGGATGGGAATTCATCGCTCAAGCTAATCACCATCCATCCTACCATTACCCAAGGAATGCGGTTCCAGTGTGATATCCCAGGAAAAGCTGTACAAAGGTAGCTGTAACAGATTGCATCAGACTTGGAGTTGAATAGTGCGCTGCTGCTCGTGTATAGCTATAATCTGAGGATATCATCACTCCTGGGGAAATTAACAGTTTCCCTATATTTCCTATTTTTCATCTTGCCACGTTGTAAAAATTTTTGTCATTTAGGGCACCTGAAGATCAGAGATATTCATTGTTGCCCCATAATAGGGATAGGATGTTATGGTTTACATTGTATAAATATGGAGAACTGTTTCGAACCAGGGGTTGTTGAACATATAATCAATTCATTGTATTAGCTGCGAGGAGGAATTGTGTAATTGATCTATCTTTTAATACAAGGATTTGCTTCAGATCTAAAGGCTTTTTCATGTGTTCATCCAGCATATCTGTGTGAAGGCTGGGCCCGCCTTCCATAGGGATCGTTGAGTTAAATTAGGCATTTCAATTATTTTGTTGTGTGATGTTATGTTAATTATATTTATTTGTAGGAAGCTGTAACAAGTTGTGGATTTACAGTGTGTTGTGATTGCATCTCTTGGATACCTGTAGTGGCATGGTGTGACAGTTGACTGAGTAGGTAATTATTCCTCTTGAAAATTGTGTGGTAACTGTAACAACTCTGTTCATCCTTAGATCTTTTGGTTGTTGTTTCCATGAACCTTTGCATCTTGTCTCTTATTTTTATGATTGTAGAATTTCGTTTTTTGTACTTCGAATTCATAGAACAACTCAACTCAATTTCTGTATTTTGAATCTCTAGACTAATGTTCAATTTATGTCTTTGGATTTCTAGGATAATCAGATTAAGATAGTTGGGTTAATCATTAAGTGGTTTGAAACATAATTTCCCTTTTTCTGCAATTGTAAGCTAGATGTGTCTTTCATCTTTCCATTCTTAGATCGAGAACAACAAAAGGTAATTGTGATTGCATTCCTTAGAAGGTAACTAGATTAAGTAGATTATTGGGATGAGCATAGCCGAACAGAGGATAGGATTGTTCAATTACAGTAATTGAGTGTTTAAGCATATATTGTGCATGTTATCCTTGAAATACAAGACTTCCCTAGGTTGACAATAAATATTGTACACTCTATATGTTAGTTGTAATTCACTTTCATATTGGGTGCCCAACATTTTGGTGCCATTGCCGGGGAGGATAAAAATTAAACACCATCATTAGTTGCATCCTGCAATTGTTTCTATTTAGTCTCTTTTATTTTTCGTTGTAATGATTTGGGTTGCATGAAGACAAGAAGGGTAAATCATGATCATCTTTCGACTCCCAAAACCCCACAAAATACTAACAGTGCAGGTGGTCGAGGTCCACAATTGGGCAGAAGGACATTCATTGACGATCTCATTGACAAAACTAATTCATCCACCAGGGATTTCCATCAAGAAACACCTATTAGAAGAATCCCTACCGATCCTGGGGCACCAGTGTCAGGGTCCACAGTGGAGAACACACGAGCAGCTGTGACATCCTCAAATATCCCTACAGAAGAGGACAAAGTTGGTACAAGCGGATATGCTGGTAGAAGCCCGATCTACCAAATTTACGGGGAGGTTGTAATTGAAGAAGAGTGGACACAGTTCCACCAGAAGATTTCTGATCACTGGAAGAGTGAAGAGAGGAACGAAGAAAAGAATGAGGAGATGAATGAAGAAAAGAATGAAGAGAGGAACGCAGAAGAGAAAATAGAAGAAGGAATGAGTAATAGACACGAATCTAACGAGGAAGAGGCAATGGGGGAAAACCATCATCATGAAGATCGTTCCCTGCTTGAAGGAATGGTGGCTACACTTCAATTCCCAATTCAGCAGCTAGAAGCAACAACTCCTATGAAAAATATATCACCATCGGTGTTGCCTCGCTTCCATGGAAAAACAGTAGAGGATCCAGACGAATTTATTTTTGAGTTTGATATCCTCTGTTGCAGCTACGACTACGTCACTAATGCACAAAAGCTGAAGCTCTTCCCTACCACTCTAAAGGATAATGCATTACCCTAGTTCATGAGCCTAGGAGGTACAACTGTCACTAATTGGGACAAGATGAAACAGGTGTTCCTGGAGAAATATCAGGAATATTGCAACACCAAGGACAAAAGAGAAGAATTGTTCAAAATGGTGCAGAAGGAAGACAAAAGTCTAGAAGATTTTGTAGAGAGGCTCTTATATAATGTGCAAAGAGTAGGACAGACGAACATGGGGTTAGATGTGCTCAAGATAACCCTGCTTCATGGGATTAGGGATGATTGCCTAGATATGCTAAACCTGTTAGGAAAGGGGGATATCTCCAAGGATTCTTTTGAAAATATTGTGGCATTATGCAAAAGATACTCCAGGGGGTCTTCCAGGAATAATAGGCAGGAAAAACAGGATAAGCTAGAACGCAATGTCTTCGACAGAACACAGAAGTCATCTAATGGAGGAGCCACCCGTGCAAAGATAGGAAACCTCCTTGAAAACTTCAAAATAGAAATGATGAGCTCTATCTCCTTAGAAATTGACGTCCTGAAGGCAAAGCAAAAACAGGAAATAGAGGACCTCACATTAGGTGTGTTCTGCCCTCGATGTAGAAAGAACCACCCCCTGAAGGAGTGCCCACTTGACAAGGTAGAAGTGTGTCAGCTGTGCGAGCTGAAACACGACACAAAATAATGCCCCTCACTCCCCCAAGTTAAGGCTGTTCTATAGGCATCAACTCCATAGGTGGAATCGGCCTACTTCATTGCATAAAAGAAACCTTGGCAGCCTCGAAACCAAGGTATGACCTCGGACTCGTTTCCATTTTTGAATAATATGAGTAATTGGAATAATATGAAAAATGTGAATACACAATTCCCTTCATATTATTATCAGTGGAACCCTTCTCAACCTTCAATGCACAATTATAACTCATGGAATCCATGGACACAGCCACCACACCAACCAACTTCTTGGTCTCTTGGATGGAGGAATTTCCATCCAGGGAACTAGTTTCCTCAACAACCTCCACATTAACAGCAACCATACACTCCTCAATATCCTCAATATACTCAATACCCTCATCAATAGTCGTAGCTGCAGTTGTAGAACAATTCTGCCCCTAATATAATATACCGATACGACCTCAGCTACCTGATCAACCTAATCCTAACCCAAACAATAAAATAGTCCATCAATTTGAGACTGTCAACATGCCTGCCTAATCCCTTTCTCCTGTGCCTTGTAATGATATTCACTTATGGTCAGGGAAAATAGTAGAGACTGTAATCATAGAAGATGTTCCACCCTCTGTACATGAAGAAGGGATGAATCCACAACATCTATCCGATACGACCCCCATCATTGAAGATGCTGAACATCCCACTAATGGGACGGCTGAAACACAGAATGATAAATCTAGCGATACACAGCCTACCCAGCTGATCAGACAACCACCGTATCCCAAGAGATTAATGCTACCAAGGGCAGGGGGACAACCCCAATTTAACCTCTTAGGAGAGTTAAAGAATATTTATGTTAAAATCCCCCTCCTTCAATCTCTCCAAGATGTACCTATCTATGCTAGAACTGTTCGGGACCTGTGCACAAAGAAACAAGGGAGGAAATGCAGAGACCCTCCCACTTTCCACGTCATAGGGAAATTATCTGCATTAATAATAGGAAAAACCATATTGGTCAAATATGACGATCTTGGGAATCCCACTGTCACTGTGCAGATTGAGCATACACAGATACCCAACGTATTAGTAGATTTAGGGGAAACGATTAATGTCATGACAATCAAAACTATAAGGAAACTTGGGCTCACTAATCTTGGGCCAACCCCCACTGTTTTAGAACTGGAAGATAGATCCACCATTAAACCTGAAGGAATTTTGGATGATCTTGTCATCTCAGTTGACTCTTGGGAGTATCCTGCTGACTTCTTGGTTTTACAACCTAAGTCGCAGCTGGGAGGACACCCATTGATCCTGGGAAGGCCTTGGTTGGCCACAGCTGATGCTTGCATTAGCTGTCGATCTGGGTCTATGACCATATCAGATGGCACCAAGACTAAGAACCTCGCTCTCTATCCTCCAGCTCGGCTGAGCCTAGAAGCTAAAAATTCTTTATGGATGGATCCAGAGGAAGAAGAGGGTGTTCAACCACTATTAACTATAGGGAAATCCTTAACTTTTAAAGATGAAACTGAAGACGAAGCCATTAATAACTTCATCAGTGAACCCACCTCATTCAATAAAGAAGTTTATCAAATCCTGAACATTACTCTGGGTAAGGAAGAACAAGAAAATCTCACAAAAGAAGAACTAGTCAGTGACACACACATAATCCCAGTATTGAAAAAATTGAAAAGTATTCCCATTGAGGTAGAGTCTGGAAAAACCCTGAATATCAACCCCAACCTCTCCTTAGATGAACAGAAGCGCTTGATTAGTCTTTTGAAAGAACACAAGGGGGCATTTTCCTGGGAGTATACAGACATGAGGGGTATTCCCTCTAACCTGTGCACCCATCATATTTATATTAAAAGCGACTCTCAGCCTGTGTGCCAGCCTCAACGATGAATGAACCCCAATCTTAGGGACATAGTGAAGGAAGAAATTCAAAAACTCTTGGAAGCAGGATTCATATATCCTATTTCAGACAGCGAGTGGGTCTCCCCGCTCGTAATTGTACCTAAGAAAAATGGTAAATGGAGAGTTTGTGTTGACTACAGGGAGCTGAACAAAGCCACACAAAAAGACCACTTTCCCTTTCCCTTTATTGATCAAGTACTCGACACCCTATCAAGGAAGAAGTTCTTCTCCTTCATGGATGGGTTTAGCAGGTACAATTAGATTCAGATTGCTCCTGAAGACCAAGATAAAACTACCTTCACTTGTCCCTGGGGAACGTTTGCTTACAGAGTGCTTCCCTTTGGTTTATGGAATGCACCAGCAACATTTCAAAGAGCTGTAATTGGCATATTTTCAGAATTAGTTAATGACAGTATGGAAATTTTTATGGATGATTTCATTCCTTATGGCAAGGATTTTGAAGAAGCACTGGAAAATTTGAAAAAGGTTTTAACTCGCTGTGAACAAACCCAACTCTCTTTAAGCACTGAAATGTGCTATATGATGATGAGTGAAGGAGTAGTATTGGGGCACTTCATCTCTGTTGATGGAATTCAGGTAGATCCCTCAAAAATCAAGGTAATAAAAAATATACCTACTCTTGAAACTGAAAAAGAGGTGCGAAGTTTCCTAGGGCATGCCGGATACTATCGAAGATTTATAGAGAATCTTTCCAAACTTGCTTCTCCTTTGTTTTCACTGTTAATGAAGGATGTGCAGTTTGTTTGGAATGAAGCATGCCAAACAACATTTGTTAAGCTTAAGGAGAAGCTGTCCACAGCTCCTATCTTAAGAGGGCCCTATTGGACCCTACCCTTCCACATTTCTTCAGATGGTTCTGATATCGCTATTGGAGCAGTTTTAGGACAGCAGGATGGTCAAGTACCTTATGCAATTTATTATATTAGTAAAAACTTAGCCCTTGCTGAGCTTAATAATACTGTCACCAAGAAGGAGTTCTTAGCTATTGTCTACTCCATTAACAAATTTCGACACTACATTACTGGATATCCTACATTTGTGCACACTGACCACTCTGGCATTAAATATCTAATGAACAAACCTGTCACTAATGCCAAAGTGACTAGATGGATCTTATTATTATAGGAATTTGATATTACCATCATAGATAAACCTAGAAAAGAAAATGTTGTTGCTGATTTTTTATCTTGTTTCACTAACAGTGATGATAATTTTCCTGTTGAGGACTTTTTTCCAGATGAACATTTATTCGTAGTTTCAGCTCATTCCCCTTGGTATGTAGATGTCACTAATTACTTGGTTGTAGGAAAACTTCTGGCACATATGTCTAAAAGAGAAAAGAGAAAAATCATCCAGCAAAGTGCCAGGTATTGTTGGGTAAACGATCATCTCTTTTACACAGGTGCTGATCTTGAAATCAGAAGATGTGTAAGGGAAGATGAAATATTTCATATACTAAAGACCTGCCATGATGAACCTTGTGGGGGACACTTTGCAGACAGAAGGACAAGACACAAAGCACTGAGAATGGGATACTATTGGCCAACTCTTTTCAGGGATGCAAAAAGATATGTTCAGTCTTGTGATAGCTTCCAAAGGATGGGTCAGCCCAACATATTAGATCAAATGCCTCTACAACCACAATCAGTAATTGAACCCTTTGATAGATGGGCTCTGGATTTCGTTGGCCCTATCAGCCCTTATTCCAAGCAAAAAGCGTACATCTTGGGCTGTACCGATTATATGACCAAATGGGTAGAAGTTGTAGCTCTGGCGAATGCTAACGACCAGGCTATGATCGAATTTCTATACAATAAAATATTTACCCGTTTTGGGGTACCTAAGGAAGTATTTACTGATGGGGGACCGCAGTTCATGTCACATCAATTTGAAGCTCTGCTACAGAAGTATCATGTTCAACATAGGGTAGCCTTACCTTACCATCCCCAATCCAATGGCCAGGTGGAAAGCACTAACAAAGTTATTGAAGATATCCTTACCAAGACAATTAAGAGCCATCGTAGAGATTGGGTTGACAGGATTTCGGAAGCACTATGGGCATATCGCACCACTTGGCGTAACACCACAGGTTTCTCTCCTCACGATTTAGTGTATGGAAAAAGTGCCATCTTCCCAATTGAATTTGAAATCAAGACCCTGAAGATGGCCACAGAAGTAAACCTGGATGTAACTAAAGCCTATAAAAGAAGATTGAACCAACTGAATGAACTGGATGAGAATCGGTTAGATGCAGTGGACTAGACAATGTTAATTCAACATCAGAGATCCAATTGGCATGATCGATTCATTAAAAAGAAGGTCTTCTGTGAGGGAGACTGGGCACTATTATACGATTCCAGATTCAAAAGAGATTTCAAGGAAAAAATACACACAAGATGGCTGGGCCCATACCTAGTAGACATGGTATTTGATAATGGCACAGTCTTCCTGGTAACTATCAATGAAAACCGCGCACCATTATTTGCCAATGGTCACAGGCTGGGACTGTATTGTAAACCAATTCCAAAGGATGCATTTATCTCACAAATTGCCGCTGATCCAGATTACCAACTAGCACAAGGGCATGAATTTCTCTCTGCCTCTGTCAATCCTTGTTTGATCACTGTAAATCGCGTATGAATCATTGTACATAAATAATTGTCATTTTTTTTCTTTTTTTCATTATGTTATCTTTTATTTTGCACTTGATCTATTTTTTTTTTGTTTTTCCAAAATTTGCAGGGAAGCACCCAAGGATGGTGGTCGCATTGGGCCTGTCGACCAAAAGTCATTTTTTTTCTTCTGTGTCTTCCCGCACCAATTTTTTTTCCCTTAAATAAATTTGTTGCAGTTGTAACACCCATTTTTTCGGCAGCTGTAACACCCTTTTTTCGGCGGCTGCAACACCCTTTTTTCGGCAGCTGCAACACCTTTTTCCGGTGACTGCAACACCCTTTTTCAGGCAGCTGCGACACCTTTTTCCGGTGGTTGCAACACCTTTTTACGGTAGCCGCGACACCATTTTCAGATGGATACAACACCATTTTTGGCAGTTGCCACACCATGAAACTCCGCCTTATTCCGTTTCCACACGCTGTGACCCCGTTTTATTTTTGACCATAAAAACCCATTTCGCGTAGATGCAGCGCAATCACTTTCCGTTCGCTTAACATTTTCTTCCCTCTTTTTCGGCAGTTGCGACATCTTTTCTGGCAGCTGCGACATCTTTTTCTCCAGTTACAACATCTTTTCCGCCAGCTGCGACATCTTTTCCGGCAACTGCAACTCCACTATATTTAGCTGATTTTTCTATCATTGAAGGTCGCGTCTTTGCTTCTATTTCTTTATGACTTGTGGCTATGACTCCTATGTTATTAGAAGATCTTTTTGCTCGCTATCAACTCCTCTAGATATGGCTTTGACTCCTGATGCCGACAATTTGACCTCCAATGCAATATTTATCATATTTCTGACCATTCTAACATGATGGTTTTTGCTTCACCAGCGTGAAGAGTTATTAGAGTACCCCCTTAATAATGATTATATTTAATGACTGCACAGTGCACAAGTTCAGCTTCCGCAATGTCTGCAACCAGATGTTCTATTATTCTCCAAAGGACATCCAACGCGCATTTATGAAGGTATGGCTTTGATTAACCACTTGATTAAGTATCAATATGATTTGACAATATCAGTTGTACCTCCCTTTTTATGCTCATTATTGCATCGATTAAACTCTTTGCCTGTGCGACGTAAAGACTAATTATGCTACCTAATAATCGCCACCTTTCCCAATTCGGAATAAAATTTCAAATAATCCAGTGCGCTGAAACTTTCCAAATTTTCCTAACTCTCCTCTCAGTGGTCCATGCATACTCTGTGCTGTAACCTCCATTGTCGGAGTTTGTAATCTGTTGAACTGCAAACTACTTTTGAAGTCAGCAACATGGGGATTCCAACTCGTTATGAACCTTCAAACACACGATAACTCAGAAGAAATGCTGTAGTCTTCGCTATCTTTCAAGCTGTTGGTTGGACGGAATTTTTCAAACGTCTGAATGGATTTCACCATGAAGTAGCCTTACAGTTTGCTCTGAACCTCACATAAACTCACTCAGAAGTTTGGGGTTTGTGCATTGAAGTTTCTGAAGCCATCATGGCTGAGGTCACTGGTATTCCTCAGGTGGGAAGGGCCTGGTTTGGATGTCGAGTCCCCACTACTGCAGCAGTGCAGGACTTTCTAATAGAGGGGGATCAGGTTCAAATGACAAAAAGGGGGATAGTATTACAGTCATTTCCAGAGCCATGGAATACCAAACAGTCTATAGTTCTGAATTCCCTTTACTATCTCATCTCCGTCACAGGGTTCTGTTAAATATTCCATATTATTTGCTCAATGATTTACATCATATGGCAGGGTTTGTTCGAGTAGCCAAACATCCACTCTCCTCATTGACCCACCATGGCCTCATTAAGTTAATAATCTTAAAGACCCTTGCTCAACACAATATAACCTGGGAGCAATTTACAGCTCAAGTTCAGGAACCCTCTCCTTTTCCCAGTATCCCAATAGAAGAAGAGCAGGTCCATCCACAGTTGGGGGGAAATGAAGCACAACAGGAGGATCGAAGCCCCTCCAATATAGTTGGGGGGGGAGAAGAGACTGGATCAGAGGATCAACCAGGGGTACAAGTAGAACAATTAAGAGAAGATGTACATAAAAACCCTGTGGAAGAACTAAATAATAGGGTAGCTTTGATAGCAGAGGGTGAAACTGGAGCAGCATTAGATGCTGCGACAATTGAACCTGAATATGACAGAGCCATGGTAATAGCAGAGGGTGAAACTGGAGCAGCATTAGATGCTGTGACAATTGAACCTGAATATGACAGAGCCATGGTAATAGCAGAAAATACTGAGTTGGTGACCATTGAATCTTCACCTGAGTGGGGAGGAACTTTGATTGAGGAAGAACATCTCAAGGAACAAGAAAATGCTAGAACTGGGAACATTCCTTCTACCTCAGCTGAGAATCTAGAAACTCCAGCACCATGAAGAAAAAGGAAGAGATCATAGGATGAAATTAAGATATCTCCACCAATAAGAAGGAAAAGAACTAGGTCGGTTGCAGCAACAGAAGCAGTAAGGAAAATATGGGCAACCTTAGAAGCACAAATTGAGTTCCCCATTCTTGAACCCAGACCAAATGATTCCCCACAGGGGCCGGTTGAAGAAGAACCCCAAATTGAAGGACTTCTGTTTGAAAATAGGCTATTAAAAGAGGAAGTCCAAACACTCAGAAAGGAATTGGAAACTTGGAAAGAAGCATGCGGAAAATAGGGTGAAAGGAAGCTGCACACATTGGTGGAGGCTGTAGATCAATTGGAAGGATCAAATCCTACCGAGCTTGGAAATGAAGAAGAAAGAGTGGTCTGTCCCACCCGTGGAGAAATATTTAAGGAATCGGGCCACAAGATTGTAATTCATGCCTTTACAACACAACAATATGCACCTACAATAGAGGAAGTTTCAGAGAAAGAAGATGCTACCACACAAGAACTAGCATCTTTAAATATTCTTGCTGAAATTGCCACTAACTCTGGGACATAGGAACCAAGGGATGAATTTATTCCCGATTGTATGGATGAATATTGCACTGTGACCCCGGAGTCCTCCCATGATATAGAAATCATAGAAGTGGAACCACAACAGCAAGGCAATGATGGGGCTGAATAGGGTGCTGTCACACAAGAACCAACATCCTTGAATGTGCTTGCCCAAGTGGCTGTCCAAATGGGAGGAGAACTAGGAATTGAGGGCACTCTGGAGTTTAATAAAGAATTTTGTACTACGACTCTAGAATTGTCCCATGACATAGAAATCATAAGAGAGGAGCCACAACAATAGGGTGATGAAGAAGTGAGTCAGGATGTTGTCACACAAGAACCAACATCCTTGAAGGTTGCAGTAGGGACTCTTGAAATGAAGCAAGAAAACAACCCTGAAGTGGATGTCATTCCTGATATGGATTGGAGTGAAGATGAACAAGTTCAAACATAGCCCTCAGGTGATACTGAAATCCTTGAGGAACAACTGCATACTAAAGAAGACATCCAATCTCAGCAGCAGGAGGGAAAAGAAGAACAGGGCGTTGTCACACAACAACCAGTAGCCTTACAACATCTGGCTGAAATAGCAGTTGATAATCAGGAAAAAAATGGAATTAAAATTCAAGAGGAAGTTGCTCCACAAGAACCAAAATCCTCACAGTCAGCTGCCAAAATTGCCACTAGAGAACCCCAGAAAGTAGACGCTGTTACACAAGAACCAGCATCTCCAAGAGTGGTGGACGTTGTTGTTGAAGAAATTCTAGAAAAGGTTGCTGTCACACAAGAACCAACACCCCCAAAAATAGCTTTAGATGTGCAGGATGTTCAATGTGGCACATCAGGTGACAAGGCGTGGATTGATCCCCTTCAAAAATTCATTGACCTGTATTCTAACAAGGAGGAGCATTATGAAGAAGAAACCTTGAACTCTATAGCAGAAATCTCAATTTTGAGAATGGAGGTAATAAAATGGAAGAGCCAGGTGGAGGAATACCAAGAAGGGGTAATTTCCCTTACTAAGCATAAAAATATTATCAAGAGACTGGAGGAGAAATGGGTAGAAGAACGTATGACCCAGAGACTTCAAGAAGAGGAGCTACATAGCAATTTAAGGGAGCTGAAAAAGTTCCAGTCTATGCAGAAGGAAAAAGAGCAGATGTATGCTCTTTCTCAAGAACTCTTGGGCACTAGGGTACCTTCTTCTTCTTACCCTGTCTTTCTGTTTGAGCAATTTTTTTGGTTTAAGTTGAGAGCTGTGAAAGAAGGGAGGTCATTTGAGATAATGACCTGAGCAAAATTTTTGGAAACATTTTTAAGAAGCAATTTTGAAGATCAAAATTTGCTGTGCGAATTATATTTGCATGAGATGGATTTCCCTCTGGACCACCATTCAAATCCTGTCCCTTTTTTAGGAGATGTTCAGTTGAGGGCCTTTGCTTCTTTTGTGAGCAATCATGCTCAGTGGGAAGGGTCTTTTCAAACCTTTTCTCACAATGAATCTCACTCTAATATATGGATTCGAAGTGAGCCTCAAAATCCGAGTATTTTTCTTGCTCGAAACAGGAGTTTTCTCTCATGCCCCATCCAGACTCGACACATAATGGAACCACAGGAGGAAGTTATTTCTACCTGTACCAACCATATTTCTATACAAAAACAAGTAGCGTTAGTAGGAAGTAAGCACAGATGGCAGGTTTCTTCTCCTACACTCAGGAGCAGAGACCCTTATTGTTTTAGAAATTTTTAACAGGCACTTTCCAGGGTCGAGGGTTATATTGGATGTATCAGGGAATGTGGGGCTAATTGGTTGGGCTTGAAATTTAAATTTCCCCTCATCTGGTGGCCAACAAAACCATACAGGATGGAATTTTCACTAACCAAGGTAGAGGAGCAGCGATGCTAGAGATATTGGATTGCCCACAGAGGGTTCATAGAAAAAGAAGGGACATCTGAGTTCCCCTACAACTTCTCTTCTCTCCATGAACAAAGCACAATGCAAGATTTGGATTCAGAATGATGGAGGTTGTTGCATGAGGACATGCAACAGGACAGTTGGGGGGAGATGTTGGGCCTAGAAATGACCCCTTTTGGCCATCCTTAATTACCTCTTTTTGTCCTATCCTACCCCATTGAGCATGCCAAATAAGTGTTTTACCCCCACTCTACTCCTCAAACCACCAAGGTATGATTGATCATTGTTTTATTTTATTAATACTTATGATTGTGATAAATAAGGCTTCATATCTCTCAATGCGCTAACATATGAAGGTTTATAAAGATATTTTGAGATATATGGATTGTAGGAAGATCGGGTCGAACATGTACGAAAAGGATGGGCATTCATCGCTCAAGCTGATCACCATCCATCCTACCATTACCCAAGGAATGCGGTTCCAGTGTGATATCCCAGGAAAAGCTGTGCAAAGGTAGCTGTAATCGAATGCATCAGACTTGGAGGTCAATAGTGCGTTGCTGCTCGTGTATAGCTATAATCTGAGGATATTGTCACTCCTGGGGCAATTAATAGTTTCCCTATATTTCCTATTTTCATCCTTCCACGTTGTAACAACTTTTGTCATTTAGGGCGCCTGAAGATCAGAGATCTTCATGGCTTCCCCATAATAGGGATAGGATGTTATGGTTTACATTGTATAAATATGGAGAAATGTTTCTAACTAGGGGTTGTTGAACATATAATCAATTCATTGTATTAGCTATGAGGAGGAATTGTGTAATCAATATGTATTTTAATACAAGGAGTTGCTTCAGATCTAAAGGCTTTTGCGTGTGTTCATCTAGCATCTCTGTGTGAAGGCTGGGCCCACCTTCCACAGGGATCGCTGAGTTAAATTAGGCATTTCAATTATTTTGTTGTGTGATGTTATGTTAATTTTATTTATTTTTAGGAAGCTGTAACAAGTTGTGGATTTACAATGTGTTTTGATTGCACTTGGATACCTGTAGTGTCATGGTGTGACAGTTGAGGGAGTAGGTAATTATTCCTCATGCAAATTGTGTGGTAACTGTAACAACTCTGTTCATCCTTAGATCTTTTGGTTGTTGTTTCCATGAACCTTTGTAGCTTGTCTCTTATTTTTATGATTGCAGAATTTCATTTTTTGTACTTCGAATTCATAGAACAGCTGAACTCAATTTCTGTATTTTGAATCTCTAGACTAATGTTCAATTTATGTCTTTAGATTTCTAGTATAATCAGATTAAGATAGTTGGGTTAATAATTAAGTGTTTTGAAACATAATTTCCCTTTTTCTGCAATTGTAATCTAGATGTGTCTTTCATCTTTCCATTCTTAGATCGAGAACAACGGAAGGTAATTGTGATTGCATTCCTTAGAAGATAACTAGATTAAGTAGATTCTTGGGATGAGCATAGTCGAACAAAGGATAGGATTGTTCAATTACAATAATTGAGTGTTTAAGAATATATTGTGCATGTTATCCTTGAAATACAAGACTTCCTTGGGTTGACAATAAATATTGTACACTCTGTATATTGACCAAGGAGAATTGTTATAAACAAAATCACACATTATTTATGGAAAAGAAGATCATAATTGTATTAATAGAAAGAAGGGATAAATTACAACTGAAAATACTTGGGTTTATGCTTATTCCTATAATCCTTTTTCCTCAAGATCTCAAACCTTTGGCTCTCAACTCTAAAAATATTTCAACAACATATGGGTGCCTTCTTGGTCCTCCCTCAACCATGAGGGTGAGATTGTATTTATAGGCCAAAATGGATGAACAAAGTCGAGGATTACTTGGAGAAGGTTAAGGGATCATCCCTAGGGATTAAGGGTTTGACTGCGACCTATTTTGGTTGGTTGAGATAACCATCCACAAGAGTTTTCTTCTAGAAATCTCTCGATTCTTTTTTTTCCTTTTAATAGGAATTGACGCACCTTGTACACAAGCAAGTGATGTCAGGAAGAGGAAACACTCTCTGTGCAAAGTCAAGGAGTGTCATTGATGCTTGTTGTTGATGTGCAACTGATGTCAACCAAGTCTGACGGCTATTGTCAAAAAGCATGGTGCGTCGATGTCAATAAAATTGGGCTTCTAAAAGGTAGAACCTCTTCTCAAGTATTTTGGCACAAACACTTTAGATATTTAAGCAAGTACACATCTTACTATCATGAGGATGACAAGATTTTGGTGTAACAGCAAGTCCATGCATATTTATGACCATATTCATGAATAGTGGAGCTGACATCAATTGATTTAGGTTCAGATACCCAATGAGTTCCTAGTATATTGGTTTATTAAGTCTTTGCTACCCTATATTGCAAAAGATGCGTTGTCAATAGTTACGACTAAAGAATAAGTTATTATCATGGCCCAACATTTGGACTTGGTATATTCTTAGTTTCAAATGTTGTATGAGATGTTTCCTACGACTCCACGAGTGGAGAAAAATCCAATTTGACACAATATTGAGCCACATGTTAATGGCATGATTGACTTTGTAGAAGATGCCGTGATTGGATTGGTTATGAAAAAAAGGGACAAATGTCCTTGAGTGCGAATACAACTACAGTTGTGCAAATTGTCTCAACACCTTGAATCCCAATCAATAATGTCTTCTTAGTACAAGGAAGTAATCCAAAAAGGGAACCAACAACCTAAAGGAAAAAATAAACGTAAAAATAGAAAGAACAGAAAGAGGGAAATAATACCAATATCACTATCGCTAGTGGGAATAAAAAGGAAATGAAGAAGGTCAAGTTTCCATGTAAACTCTACAAGGAATACTACACAACTGTTCGAAAGGGGACTTCCGATATATTGTCAAGTACGTGAAATATCTTTCTATATACCAACGAGTATGAGGAAGAATCACTCAGTCCCTAAGATGCAATGTAGTTAAAAAATGATAGTTCCTATGCTTAAAGATGCAAGAACATGTCTCTAACCTAACACAGTTTTGCTAAAAGTTTCACCCTAACTAATGCTTTATTTTATCTTTTTACGGTTATGTGGATAAAATGATATAAATAATTGACTTAGAAACCATGCAGAAATGAAGTGCACATATTTATTTTTTCTTGCAAAATATGCCCTATTTAAGAGGAGAGTAAGAATTTTTTTCCCAAAACACACAATCAAAATCAAATCCTTCAAAATTTGAAATGAAAATCCAATCACACAAAATATTTGTATTTCACTAAAAATAGATCTCTAGTAAGATAAAAGAAAAACTAACTAGTGCTTTCAAACTTACAATTTCCAATTATATGAACATATCAAAATAAAAGCTTTCATTTACTTTGAGATTCTAAAATTCAAATACTGATTGAAACTAAAGGAAATCAAGTTATTTTTCTCTTTGATTTTTTCTTTTCTTTTTGGAAATGAAGGTCTTGCAAGCTTGTTGATGAATACAAGACCTGCAAAAGGATCAAAACAAACACGAAACAAGTGGAAACACACGGTGATATGATATATCTAAACAATTGATCAAGGATAGTTGTTATAATCAAAATCATATATTATTTACGGAAAAGAAGATCACAATTGTATTAATAGAAACAAGGGAGAAATTACAACAAAAAATCCTTGGTGTTATGCTTATTCCTACAAGCCTTTTTTTCTGAAGATCTCAAACCTTTTCCTCTCAACTCTAAAAATATTTCAACAACATATGGGTGCTTTCTTGGTCCTCCCTCAACCATGAGGGCGAGCTTGTATTTATAGGCCAAAAGGGATGAACGGAGTTGAGGATTACTTGGATAAGGTTAAGGGATCATCCCTAGGGATTAAGGGTTCGACTACCAGCTATTTTGGTTGGTTGAGATAAGATTCCACAAGGGTTTTCTTCTAGAAATATTTCGATTCTTTTTTTTTCCTTTTAATGGGCATCGACGCACCTTGTACACAAGCAAGTGGCATCATAAAGAGGCATCAATCTCTGTGCAAAGTCAAGGAGTGTCACTGACGCTTGTTGTCTATGTGCAACCGATGTCAACCAAGTTTGATGGCTACTGTAAAAAATAAGGGTGCGTCGATGTCCCTAAAATTGGGCTTCTAAAAGGTAAAACCTCTTCTCAAGTCTTTTGGCACAAACACTTTAGATATTTAATCAAGTACACATATTACTATCATGATGATGACAATATTTTGGTGTAACAAAAATTCCATGCATACCTATGACCATATTCATGAATAGTGGAGGTGACATCAATTGATTTAGATTCAGATACCTAATGAGTTCCTAGTATATTGGTTTATTAAGCCTTTGATACCCTATATTGCAAAAGATGTTGTGTTGTTAAGAGTCACGACTAAAGAATAAGTTATTATCATGGCCCAACATTTGGACTTGGTATATTATTAGTTTCAAATGTTGTATGAGATGTTTCCTACAACTCTACTAGTGGAGACAAATCCATTTTGACACAAGATTGAGCCACATGTTAATGACATGATTTACTATGTAGAAGACGCCATGATTGGATTGGTTATGAAAAAAAGGGACAAATGTCCTTGACTGTGAATACACCTACAGTTGTGCAAATTGTCTCAACACCTCGAATCCCAATCAATAATGTCTTCCTAGTACAAGTAACTAATCCAAAATGGAGCCAACAACCTAAAGGAAAAAATAAACGTAAAAATAGAAAGAACGGAAAGGGGGAAATAATACCAATATCACTATCGCTAGTTGGAATAAAAAGGAAATGAAGAAGGTTAATTTTCCATGTAAACTCTATAAGGAATACCGTTTAAATCATTTTTTCCCTAAGAAAGAATCCTATCTATCCTCTCCATCGATTGTTTTCTCCATAAGAATACAAACATTCGAAGCTTTGCATATCAATATTTGGATAACATTCTATGTTTTTTTAGCTTTGAAATTTGTTGTGTTTTGGGTGTGTATTGACATAAAATTCGAGGAGCTTGGAGTTGATTCACTACAACAAATCCTGGAATTAGTGTCCCATTTAGCGTCCTTTTTTAGTGTAATTTTTTTTACATTGAGTGGTCAAGCTAGACGCTAAATGGGACGCATCATGGAAAAAACTTAAAGTGTCCCAAAAAACATCTTTTTTTGCTTCCTAAATAGCATCCTTTATGGCGTCCAAAATGGCATCTCTTTTTTTGCTTCCAGAATAGCATCCAACTTTGCTTCCTAAACAATGTCGAGGTTTTCTTCCAGAACAACATCCAACTTTGCTTCCTAAACAACGTCGAGGTTTGCTTCTTAAATAACATCCTATTTTGCTTCCTAGAGAGTGTATGCTTTTGCTTCTTAAATGACACCCCTGTTAGCGCCATATTTGTATACTTAATAGCACCATGTTAGCATCCAAGATTGCATCCATTTTTTATACCACTTTAGCATCCCATTTTGCACCATGTTTTACTTCTAAATATGTGCCAATTTTCGCTTCCAAATTTGCACCAATTTTTGCTTCCTTTTTTGCATCGTGTTTTGCTACCAAAATGACGCCAAATATTTCTTCTATTGTTGCACCATATTTTGCTTCCTATGTAGCACCATGTTTTACATCCAAAGTAACATCTTATTTTTCTACCATATCAACACCATGTTTGGCTTCATCATTAGCGCCATGTGTTGCATCCTTTTTAATGCCTAGTTTCACATCTCTCATGTTTTGGTCACTAGTTTAATCGTTTTTAGTAACTTTATATACAAGTTTTGGTCATTTTGTTTGGTCACGTATCTCTTATTTTTTTCTTACTAATTTAGTTGTTTTTAACCGATATTATAATATCATTAGGGCATGGAGGAATCGAACCACCAACCTCTTGCTTGTAAGGCAGGCGCTCTTCCATTGAGCTAGAACCCTTTAAGAATTTGGGAACCTAACTTATAGAGTCCTCTATAATGGTAAAAAGGATCAATACACAACTTTGAGTATCTAATGGTCAACAAAGGATGATAGATTGTATTATCTTCAACATGGGATTGCTTACATTCCTTGGTTCTATGTATATCATTTTCCTATGATTGTAAAGTTTCTATCATTACAGTACCAACATCTGTAGCTTGTGAGGTAGTAGCATCACCTTTTTCTTGTGATCTAGTGGTATCATGGGCCTAATCTAATTGAGTGTCATCAACTAGTTGAGTCCTCTATAACTAAGAAACAAAATTATCCTCAATTCCTAATTCTATTGTAGTGCCACTCATTCCTCTAAGTTGTTGACTATCATCAACCTAGCTACTTAAATGATTTATTGGTCACCCACTTTGAAGTGTTCAATAAATATAATCCAAATGGTACAGATTTGAAGAAATTTCAATATTACTCCCTACTACAACCCTATCATTCTTTGTAATCATAGACACATTACATTATATATGTCCTTCAACTATGAATTCTAATGTTCGAATCCAAGAAAAACAATTTATAATCTAGCAGATGTTCAACAACCAGAAATTTTAAAATACATATTGCTCAACAAAAAACTGATCTAAATGGGGTAGATGGTCTAATGAGAACTTGATGTTGAAATTTTGTTAGTTATGGACCCTTCAGGCACAACCAACATGTGCTTTGTATGATTTTGATGATTAGACTCCAAATTCTCATTATTCTCAACCTCACCATATTTTTTCTTGGACTGTTTAAATATCATAATATTAGAATCAAATTTTTGCTTCAACTATAGAAAATTATCAACTAGTAGCATGGGGATCACATACTTAAAATCTGGAAGGATGTCACTTTTTTATGGATCCATGTAAAAACTAGACAAGATATCCAACAAAACACTAACAAGACCATTGTCAGCAGCAATTTCACAACTTGTATTGTATTCATGTAAAATTAGATCCAAAACATAAGATGGTAGGGAAAACATGCTATTATCCTTTTCAATATCCCAATTACAATATTTCAGTTTTTCTGCAAGAAATAATATAACTTTGGCTCTTGCTTGACCATCGTTTTGAGTGCATGATGTTAGCGGCAAGTCCTTCAAAGGAAAAGCTAGAGATTCCTCAGTTCCTATATTTATGGAGGTCACTACTCCTTAAGTAAGATGACATGTGGCAAAAGAGCATAGTGGCATTTAGTGTCTTTTGATGGTTTAGTGGACTTCTCTTTGGTTTGGTGCAGTTCTGTTTGCTCGAGTGCTGAAAACTGCTAATTTTGTTGAATTTAAATTTTTGGATGGGATGTTATTTTCTTCAAATGTGGTCTGATGAGGTTGGAACCCATCTCAAACATCCTGAAACAATTAATAATAATATAAA
This sequence comes from Pseudotsuga menziesii, assembly GCA_001517045.1. NCBI lineage: Eukaryota > Viridiplantae > Streptophyta > Pinopsida > Pinales > Pinaceae > Pseudotsuga > Pseudotsuga menziesii. Next base: position 51,318 of record LPNX010698201.1, read on the forward strand.
AAATTTAAGGATTTTCCCTTTCTACCCTTATACATTAAAAATGATATGTTATCATTCAGGGAGCACCCCAGAAGCACCTCAAAGACCCTGATAACATACTCCTAAGGGAAATTCCTAAACACTCCCTCTTAGAGCATGCTTTGAGAACAAAGTGTGAGAGGCCAGGGCTCCCCTGCAATGTAGCTTCAAAGAGTCCAGACCGAAGTAACAAGAATCGTGAGTCAAATTATGATTTTTTGATTTAAATTGGACTCTGCAGTCAAAAGATCCAATTCAAAACTTTCTGAGTTTGACTTGGGTTGACCATGTTGACTCAGTCATCACAAGTCAAACTTGTGACTTAACCCTTGACTAGCAATTTATGGAAGTCTGCACCTAGGAAAAGGTTTTAAACCCAATTTTCACAGTTTTTCTCATTATTTTGCTTGATGGAGGTGTTTTCTACTTGCTGGTGTGAAGGGACAGTGATCAAATCATTTGTAAAGAGGCTTCCTAGGCAGGGTTAACTCAGACAAATTTTTATCTGGATTCTGGACTCACCTTACGGATGAGAATCGAGATTATCATCATATTATAGATGATATCGATTCATTGTGAAAGTTTGAAGACCTATTTAAATCTTGTAATATATGGACATGGCTATTTCAAATATCAATGAAAAGTGTTTTTAATTCAAAATATCTGTATATATTTAATTTATATTTTCTGACTTTTTCCTGATCCAATTCAAAACTTTGATTCTTTTGCCCTGTCAATTCATTGATGATTCCGAGTCTAGCGACGGTGGTCCAAACAGAAGAAATTGAAAGAGAATAGAATTCGGTTCTCTTCTTCTAGTGTCTAGATATAAAATATTGCTAACTAGTTTTACAATGAAATCCAACCTACGGGACAAACATCTGGTATTTTTAGAATAACCCTAACCCACATGTTGAACATCTAATAGCAAACTTGAATCTCGCCATGAGAAGGATCAAAATTTTACATTGGGATTCAGGATAGATAGATCATAGGTGTAGCATAATTTCAGAGCTATTAAACCTTGAAAGTCAATTGATGATGACTAAAGAAATTATAAAAATGCATTATACAATCCAAGTTAGATTTGAAAGAACAAAATTTTAAAAAATAAAAAGATAATGTCTTTTCAGCAATAGAGAAAATATAATGATATTATGCGGCGAACACCTTGAAGTAAGACACAAAAATAAATAAGTACAAAAATATAATATTCTAATGTTCCCGCCACTTTGCACTTTTCTTTTTTGAATGCTATCATAAAAGTTGTAGCAAAATATAAGCATTTGGAGCCTAACAACTTCGGAATTATTGTGATCTCATCCATTTTTAACTCCAAATAAAATTAAAAGAATTGATGACCAAGAAATAAAAATACTTACACACTTGTCGACTCTTAAAGTGTAATTCTGTGAATCCAGTGTTTTAACCTTTATCTCAACTGTTGCATCTAAACATTCACCTTGATATCTTTCAGCAATTATGATTTCATTTATATTCTTGTCTTCCATCCTCTGATTCCACTTGATTCCTGAAATAAATGCAGAATATCAGACACTAACTCCCAAAATAAGTGGACATCCCAATTTACATTGACACTCTATGAATACCAGATTTTCTTATACAACTAGAATACTACTATTACAAATTCAAACATTCCAAAGAGAGTGAAATAATGGTCGTAAGCTCAAACCATCTCAACCACCTATGACAATTACAATTGTTGATAAAAAATACTTCTATGGTATGAACATATCAACCATTAAATTAAATGCTTGCAAAGTGTACTGAATGCAAAGAGGTGATCTTTAGACTTGTGATATCCACTTGGTGCAGATTGCAAAGATGTCAATTTGTTGTAGTTGTTTGACTTGGAAGTTGGAACACAAGAAAACAAGCATCATAAATCTTTTAAGATATTTTATGCTTTGCTTTGCATGCATCAAATTTTCTGAATTCATGCTCAGTGGAATAGTTAAAGGGAGATTTGTTGGATTTTGATTTCATCTTTTAGAATGTGATATATGTCTATGCAAAATTAGCAAGATACATGCTATTGGTTTGGAGTATTTGGATTTCCATTGAGTTAAGAATCCTTTATAAGGACTTTCTCACACACATACACGCTCATCATACCTTGAAAAGTAGAATGCAAGAGTACTTTGTGAATAAAAGGGGTTACAAGTAGATGAATAAATTGATAACAAAAAAGATCTAAGTTACAGCTCCATAAAATTTATGTTCAAACCACTTGCAAGAACCATCCCTTTGTCTTTTCCTGTGTTATCTATATTTGCATTGTGTGCAGATTATAAACATTTGAAATAATCATAATTTAAAAAAATCAGAACTCACTTTATAATTTAAGGATTTCTTTTTCTCACAAAAAAACAAGAGAGACCCTCATGCTTTTCTACTCCACACTGAAAAGTGAAACCCAATCACAAAAGAACTAAATCTAAAATTCTGAAACAGACAATAGCTCTAACTTAGTTTTTCTTAACAAGGAATAACGAAAGTTTATTGTTGAAAATAGGATGTATTAACAAATATCACATAGACAACATTCCATATCCATCAACTACGAGACTAAACATTTATTATATTATACCATAAACAATTGGGCTCCACATTTATCATTTTTTCCATTTTTTCCAGGCCATTAGTAATTGGACAGTAATCTTGAATTCGAGACTTACAGTAGAAAAAGAATGTTCACGATAAATGCTTACAGTAGTGGGATTAAATTAGCAAGACAATGTCGGTTTCAAATATTTACCAGTTGGAATGAGCGTTTACCATTTTCACATGGACCAGTTGCGACAGTTGATATAAGTGTCACAATATAGACCAACTTGTCTACACCTTCCTTCTCAAAAGGGTTGTGATATCAATTTTGGGTATTGAACTTAAGGATGATAAACAATAAGTTTCCCAAAGTTATAAAGGTTGGTTAGAATAATATCACTTCTGATCTCATGGACAAGGAAATGTATTTATCTTTAGAGCAGTACCAACACTTACGGTTGTACACTGAGTTCCACCGAAAACATTGTAGTTTAACAATATGACACAATAATAACCAATTTTCAGTTGGGCACAACCAAATGGAGAAAATTTAGATGCAAAGGGGTTGCACTATAATGTTTCATACAGTAAATTATATTCCATACTTACCTTCCATACTGCTAGGGAAGTATACTCTTCTTGTAATAAAGTTCTTAAAAAACAGTATCCACATTGGCAAACTTACCGTGATTTATTTTAATTGAAGAAAACAATAGGTAAAAAAACAAACATGCAAGCAGAGGAAATTTTTTTAGCAAATTGAGGTAAAAAGCGTGAAGAATATTAAAATCGCTGAAGTTCTTGCAAACGTCTGACCAAAAATTCTAGAAACTATGATTTAAACATAGAGATTTAATATCTATACATAAAAAATAACCATAGAAGAAAGACGACTTGCCCAGATTGCTCAAACCCTGACTGAAAAAGTAGTGAGTTGAGAAAATATCACAAGCCCTAATAGAAAACTTGACAAATCTATATTGATGAGAATAATGAATAAACCTATACTAGGACCCTTAGACCTTGTAACCAATAAAATGAGAAACCTCTCAAACAAGAAAAAATGAAAGGGGAGAAGGAAGAGCATCTTGACGGGGAAGTCACTCTAGAACCCTTAGACCTTGTAACCAATAAAATGAGAAACCTATCAAACAAGAAAAAATGAAAGGAGAGAAGGAAGAGCATCTAGACGGGGAAGTCACTCTTTTCATTGAAAAATTGCAAGAGATCCAAGACAAGCTAGAGATACTCAATGCAGAAGCTAATGAAAACGTATTGGAGGCAGGGGAAAATGTGATACATCCATTTGAAATGAAACACAATGAAATAATTCAAACATTTTCCCAATTTTTTGGTTTACTATGTTTCTAAGCCAGTTTACATTTTCCAACACAATGAAATCATTCAAACAATTTTCCAATTTTTTGGTTTACTATGTTTCTAAGTCAACCTACATTTTCCAACATATTGACTGGAGAAGATCATAATGTTTTCAAGTGTTTGGTATCTCTTGATGTTAAGGATTACAAGGCTGTAATCCTCCATCCTAATCATTTACATTTCATCCTAATCCTTATTTTGAAGATACAAAGCTGGTCAAAGCGTTATCATTCTATGACAATGGAAGCACAAAGATAATTGGCACTATTTTAAAATGGAAAGATGGAATGGATGAGATGAATGAAGTTAGACCAAAGAATGGATGAAATGAGTTGTCTTCTCAAGAATAAAGTTTATTCACTTCGTTTCACAAAACCTGTGAGGATCCTCTAGATGGAATACATGATGAGGTAGCTGAAATGATTAAGGAAGATCTGTGGAAAAGACCTTAAAGGACTTCAATAATGAAGATAATGAAGGTACTGGAAAAAGCATTGATGGCATTAACAAGAATAATGAAGATGAAGATGACAATGAGGATGAGGCTTGCTGAAAATAGCTCCTGTATATGGCATTGATTTTGTACTAAGTGCTTACTAACAGCAAAAGGTTACCACCACATGAGAAAACTACTCAACACTGAGAAATTAGTGGAGCTACCTAAAAACTAGTTCAAAGGTTAGAAAAAGTCTTCCATCTTCTTAAGAAGGTTATCCATGGATGTAGTGTTTGCGGCATACCCTCTGAGAAACCTCTTGTAGTAGCCCATGTGTCCCAGGGTTTACCACAATGTGTGCTCATTTGTTTAGGCTTCCAGGTTTAAAATGGCCACAATCTTGGCTGGGTCCACCAAAACTCCATCCATGCATAAAATGTGAACCAACAGAGTTCTAGACGGTGTGCACAAAAGGAACTTCTTTAGGTTTAGCAATATAAACAGTTGTGACACCTTTAAAACATTAGGCAAAATAACACAATATGGTCCTTTAGGAGACTGTAGACAGCCCAGTCATCCAAGCAGACCTCCAGGAACTTATGTATGTAATCACAGAAGGCAGCTATAACTATCGTCGAGAATATGGCTAGGGCATTCTTCAAGGCAACGCACAATAATTAAGTAGGAGCCCCATTCTATGACAAACATTGTATTCTTCAACTATCCACTACAATGAACAGAAGGATGTCTGGAGGTGATTGTGGATTTGGGTGAGGTCTCAAGAAAACATAATGAATTTTGATTTGAAACCAAACATAACCATCATATTTATCTACATTATTCCTAGGGATGCGGATAGACTTGATAGTTTCTTGAATCATCGGCATATACCATCACTGGAATGAAACATTTGTATCCTCTTGGCATTCCTTATCCGAATTATATCGCCAAATCTTTCAATTAGGTGCTGGAAGTGTGTTTGTGACCTCAGTATTGAACTCTCTTCCCTCCAAAGATTTCTTGAAAATAATGGCAAGAATAAAAATATACTAAAACTATAATGAAAATCCTTACCATTGTCCTCCACATTCAGACAATCTACTTTGAACTCATTCTAAATGTATATGGCCCATGTCATCTTTATTCCTTGAACACATATTTCTACAGCATGGATGGCTGGGGTATTCATCTTTCCAACATTTGCATATCATTTTACAATCTAATAGCTGAGTTGCAAACCAAAATTCTGGATCATTGATCAGTGAAATGATGACTCTGCATGTTCCAGGATGCATTCCATATTTATTGTCAATTTATTTAGGATTCACATTCTTTGTTGGAATTAAATTAGTTGCATCCTCATCGAGTTTGGGTAATCCTGATACTTGATGCATGGAATCAGGGTAGATAGGATAGGTTTTTTCCAACCAGAGGTTCCATACAGCTTGCTGAGTCAAAACCTGACACACTTAATCACATTCGGGCTCCATCCAAAATGTGAACATCCTGCAAAATATAATCCGGATTGAAATAAACTTCGGGCCCATGTCTTCGCTGTATATTAGTCGCTTCCATCCTGGAAATTCCTTGTGTAAGCATAATGATAAAACATGTGTTATGGAAAGTGTGTTGCATCCTGAATGTTCAAATCCTAAAAATCAATGAATGACATTTCTGAGTTGCAGACTAATTCTCAGAGACCAAACCTGAAATTTCACTATTAAGTAAGTAAATAGCAGCTTCAATTCTTAAAAGATAAGCATTTGGAAGTTTATAATCCACTGAACACCCCCGATTCCCTTGACTCAATCCTTGATAGATGATCTGGAAAAAAATTGTATATATTCGACACTTGAAATGGGGATGTATCGCGGCCTCATTGTGTGTTGGTATCTCTGTCCCTACAGCGTAAAACAATAGGATACGATCTCCAAATATTATACCACCTGCTCCATACTTGCCTAGATTACCGTCGAAAACTTTGTTGAAGTTTTAGCAAAAGGGGCATGGAGTTTGCATAACAAGCTCGTTAGGGTGGCCGTATCCAAAACCCCCCAAATACTTCCTTTCAATTGAAAAAACCAATATTTTTCCTGTATCGTGAAGATGCTCAAATATTGCACTGCAAGCTCGTGGATGCTAAAGACATACTAGGGTTAAGAGATTTGATCACTGCATTCACCATGTGAGTAGATCATGGAAATAGTTTGGTAACATTATCTACATCAAAGGTGGGTTTATGTGGCTTGATATATTTATTCAAAATTGGCAATAGCAGCCAGTAATTTATCATAAATTTGACCTGAAACAAATATCCTAGCACACTGTTATCTACCTAACTTTACCCTAAATCAACATGACCCGTGTAGAGTTATTTATTTAGCTTGCCTTAAATCAAGGTGGCCTCCCCTGGGAAGCCACCTGAAATCAATCTAATCTGCCACAAACAGACTTTAAAGATTGCTATTCTTTAAGGGGGTGTAATTTACTAACCGCGGAAGAGAAAGTGATATTTCCACGATGGATTCAACAGTTGTAAACCCCGAGGGAGATTAGCAGAGGGGTTGATTATATCATCCTTGATTGCATCAGAGCTCACCAATGCCAGTGATGATGATGGGGATGCATTCCTCGTCAGCCCAGAAATGGCGGGAAATCTCCATCCCACCGTCTGCAACATCTTTTCACCGGTCTTGTACCTCCAAAGCCAGATCGCCCACCTGCAATAATCCCCGATAAACCAACATAAATTCCAAATCAAGATGATTTCAAGGAATGGCTTGTACCATAAAAAGAAAAAAAACACAAGTTTATTACAGAGTCGAGAAAGAATAAGGCTAACAGCTTCTTGAAGTGAAGGAGGTGGAAGACGATGAATAACCTTGAGATAAGGATACCTAGGTGGATTGCATGATAGAAGAAGAGGTGAAAAGGGCACTTAAGGGAACAATAAGAGGAACTTGTTGAGATCCGACCATAATAAGAGTAACTTGTCGAGATTCGACCAGTGATCAAATTTGAAGGGTGGGTCTTAATTTCAATTGGAAGGGTATTTATTTTCTGAGCCCTTTGAGAGATGAGTAAAATAAATAATTCTACTTTTTCAATTGAGAAGTATACTCTTTCGCCAAAAAAATGTAAAAGACAATATTGTTCCTTCAAATTTTTACAATCTTAAACAATTGAGCACTTTTTAATATCTACATGAAAAAATGATATATTTTCAATAAAACTTATTTTGAACACATTAAGTTGTCATGTGTATCATTAATTTTACAGTTCAGTAACATAACTATTCTATTGTATTTTTTTCTAGTTGGAGCACACTTCATTATACAAAAAAAACTACATAGACTATGCCATAACCATATTGGATCATTCACTTTCAATCCAAGCTTGAGAGATGTAAGAATGAGAAGGATTGGGCACCTAAGAAAAAATAATACACAACTAAAAAAAATCATTTTCTTTTTAGAGAGATCCCACTAGCATTACACAAATCTAAACCAAGGGCCATAAGGTTTGAAGTGAGCACAGATGGAAGAAATGAGAAGAGGAATCCATGTGTGAGTGCAATGGCTCCCTCACTTGGGATTAATGAGACAAGAATTGTTGTGCATTGGAATGGGTGAAGATGCCAGATAGAGCACATGCCCAATTTATCACCAAACAACATTTTAACTTCAAACATTTACAATCTAAATTGAACTTTCTAAGGTAGCCATCTTCTTTTTGTGGGGTCCTTATTTTACACTATAATTCCCTTGTCTAACTTGATTGCATCATTGGCAAGTTGATCTGCAATTGAATTGTTGATATGCGTGAGGTGTATAAGTTTCACGTCGTCGAGGCTTTGAAGGTTCCAATTAATACACTCATAATTCTTACATTGTATATTCCCTTCCTTAAGTCCCCCCCCCCTTTAAATGATTTATGACAAGAAACGAGTTTCTAAAAATAATCTGTTGTAGTTGAAGACTCTTCACAATTTTTGTACATAGAACAAAGGTGTACATTTCATCCTAGTTACTTGTCGCCACACCTATACGCATGAAAATTCAATTTCTTCATTTCCATCAATATCCAAAAAAACCTTGCACTTGCCACCCCTTAGAATTACTTATATTATATTCTATTAACATAAATTCTAATTATAAAAAAAATAGAATCATATTTACGAAACACTCCCAAAGTGGGGAAATGAAACATACCTTTCATTCATTTTAAACATACTGAATTTCTTTTCGATGTTTCATTTCCCTGGCTTTGAGGGTATGCTAGTACTATATATTTTCATTTCATCAAATAATGTTGACCTACCCAGCTTTTTGCTTCACTTCACTTTGCTTTGATCTCTGCATGTGTTTTTCACGAAGACACACATGCAGGCAGCGACTCTCACTGGTTTTATTTGATGTGTGGCCCGTGTTCAAACTGACTATGGTGGATTTACCTCCTCATGCGCTTTCATTATTGTAGTGTTGACTAAGACTCCAAATCTCTTTTAAAATTTCAAACTTCTGAAAAAGGGACAAAAAGCAGTGACATTTCATGAATATGTTTCTTAACTCCACTACAAACAAAGGAGGTTAAAAGCTTAATAGAATAATACAAATAAGCAATATTAGTGAATAACACTGTACATAAGATAAACCAAATCCAAAATGAAACATTCATTCAGATGAGCTATTTCTAAGTCCACCTCTTCCTCGACCAAGTTCAGAGACTAATTATATAGTGAAATACAACAGACAAAAACATAAATCATCATAAAAAAATTACCGCTCATAAATCAACAACGTTATTGTTTTTCAAATCCCCACTTCCCTTAAATATATGGGGTTACTTTTTATTTTACCTTTGTTTTCCATGGAAACCCACACTCGACCATGAAGTGAGAAACCCTTCAAAACTTCATGTGACTACGGTGAGAGTTTTACATGTTGTTGGATCGATCATTTTCACATCCAACATTTAGGATGGCCCATCACATGGTTTATTGGTCTGTCGTGCGACTACAATGCTAGCTGAGTGGTTTCTCAGATTCCTTGATTCAAGGAATAATTTTTTTTTAACAAATAAGGTATAGAAATGCATGAGGGAATCGGTGGATATATTGTAAAAAGGGACAATGAGGTGCAACACTATTTTTCCAATTTGGGTTACATTGGATATTCATTATTGCTTTTTCAAATCCTTGCTTATCTTAAATATATGGGATTACTCTTCCTTTTCCCTTTGCTTCTCAACAACCAAGTTTTCGTATACCAAGCATACTCTAAAATTGGGTAAGGAAATGCAAAAGAGAATCAGAGTGGATATATTGTAGAATGGGACAACAAAAGGAGAAACATTATTTTTTGAAGTTGGGTTGTATTGGATATTATCTCGCAAATATTGGTGCTCTTTCTTTTAGGATGCAAATTATAATCTTGTTGTTATTCTTTCAAGATCGTAGAGTCCCTTGTTGAGGACTAAAGGCATCGGCAGGTGCACTCACAACACTTCTTTTGCCATTGCACAAATATAAGGGAGACTATTATTGTTGTTAAATGTACAACATCTGTTAAGTTTTCTTATTCCTTAGATGATATTCTAAAATAATTTAAGATGGTAGGATCACTAAAATAATAACAAGTACAGTCACACAAGAGAAAAAAATATTTATCCTGGGAAACCCTCATTGGGGATAAATCCCAACAAAACTTCCTCATTATAGAACTCAACCAAAACAGTGTAAAACACAAGACAACTGCTTCTCTCTTCTTTTTGGTGCACTTCTTCTTCTCTCTCTTGCAAACTTGCTTGAGTGGATGGCACTGATTGCGAAACACTAAAGACATTCAGTTAAACTCCTAACTAATGGTCAAGCAGTTAGTTAATCAGTTCACATTTAGTTAAAGGAGTTAACACTTGGTGAATTAATGGAGGGCGCATATCTTTGAATTAATGGTGTAGTTCTTGTAGTATATTTTTCCTTAAGTTGAATCATACACTTGGAAAAGGGGCACCTTATATTTGGTGGTTGTATGTCAGTAATTCATGTGCAAATCCCCTTCAAATCTGAAAGCTCGATTAGTCAAAACAGTGTAGTTTTAACATGTGCATGCTAATGTGATAAAATTAGAGAAAGATAGTGATTAAGGCTAGGTAATATTGGCACTTACACAACAGCCACAAGAGCACACACATGGAGAAAAGATGATGTTTGTTATAGTCAACATGTAGGGCGCCTTTGCTCAGTCAAACTAATTGTGCTATTTTAGGATCAAAATCAGACAGTTCAAGTGCAGTTGTGTTTCAGTGCTATGCAAAGCAAGAGAGGGAACAATCCTAATTTAGTCTCAGAGCTGCACACCTTTAGTTAACTAAACGAACATTTAAGGCTTAGCTACAGTAGTAGTTGTAGGCTTATTTAAGAAAGCAGGGCACTAGTTAATTGGTTTTCCTACTTTTAGTTAAGGTGATTAGTCTTTGAAAGGTATGCATGTTAGGTTTGAAGTGCAGTTAGGAATTAGCTATAGTGGCAGTTAAGGGACTAATCAAATGAGTTCTCACGAACAGTTTCCACTTGATTTTTCATGTGGTTCAAGACTAAAACACATTGATCTAAGTTTTCCATAGTTTCCTTCATTTATGAGTTTGTGAGAGTGATTTTGAGTAAAATATATTTGGTGATTTATTTTTCTAAACGGTGAACAATCTCTTCAATAAGCTGGGCATGTTATTTGCTATCTGTCATAGCACCTAGTGTGAGTAGAATTAATTATGCTCCAACTATGGACATGTTAACACAAAATTTTCCCCAATGTGTATTTGCTAATGAGGCGTTCATTTAGATTAATGATATTTAAGAGTCTCTGAGTGTGTATATGTCCATACTTTGCTAATGAGGTACCATATCTTAAAAGGAGGTTGCTCTTGAATGTTCTGATGAAGTTGATCCAAATACATAGTCTATATGCACAGTAAATACAACAGTAAGGAAACAGTGACAAACCTCTAACAGAAAACATGAAGAGACATTACAACAAATATAATGTTACCACTGTTATGCAAGCCTAGCATGACATACAGGAATTGATGTATAGATTTTATTGGTTCATATTCAGTACATGAGGTACTGGCATACAAAGAATGATAACAACAAGGACATAATGAGTGGTAACATCCTCTTAATTGACAATTCATGTTGTTGGCTTGTTTATCAAATCAAGGAAGATTCAGGATGATTTCAATAATCATTTTCGGAATGCTTAGTGGAGACATCAGTGAAACAATGTTGGGAATGATTTGATGATAATTGCGGTCCTTAAAGAAATATATAGGTACTTCATATCCATGGGGTCTGATTTCTAGATTCAAACCCTATTTGGAATAGAGATTCAATTCCGCAGAAGAGCTTGTCATAGAATTTGGTACTGTGTCGAATTGTCAAGATGGTTTGGCCAGAGCTTTGAAAAGGAAATATGAAGGACATAAAAGCTATTATAATTCAGGGAGTACATTTAGATCCTAGTATTTTGACTTATGCAAATTCATCTTTCTTTGGAGGACACTTTACTTGATCATGACATAAAAGCAAAGGAAGAAAACGCTTCAACAGATGCCTTGGTCACTAAAGCTTCTGATTCTCTAGAATATAAGATTACAACCATAGTGTCCACATGCCATTACAACACAAAGAAACCTAAAGTTTCAATGAAACAATGGTGAGCAACACACCCATTGATGTTAAGTAATGTCAGGTGATTCCTACTATCCTGAAGATGGTTTATTTTGATCAAAAAGGTCGTCTAGAGCTATGATGCATGGGATTGCCCCCCACCCCCTCCCTCCCACTCCTAAATCTCCCTTCCTTCAAAAGCGAGCTCCCAGTTTTGGGAGCATTCTCCCGAGGCACTCCCTTCCTTTCCTATACTAAAATCTCCTATATACTAGCTTGATCATTTGATGACAATGTTATGGTACCTCCCTTCTTTGCCAAACTCCTACAAAGGTCTTTATGGTTGATCAATTGATGACAATGTTATAAGTTGTAGCTACTAGATGATTGATGTTACATGGTTTAATCCATGAATTCTATAGCTAATTCAACATCCTACATTTTTTTAGATATAAATCCATCAAAATATATTAAAATATATACTATACAAAAAATGCTCCCGAAACAGGAGCTTTTGAAAATTTCACTTTTCGCTCCCCTCTCGCTCCCCACTCCTAACATCATAGTTCTAGAGGAATGGGTGTCTAGAAGATCCGTTGATAGTACATTTACAACTAATGATAAAAAAGAGTTTAATAAGCAATTTGAAGACACCTAGAGATTAATTTTTCTCATTTGAATCACACAGAAAGACAATAGTAAATATCTCTGCCGCAAGTTTTCCTCAAAGATTGGTTTGGTTACACAATATTTTACAGTGCACTCAGCAGGGTAACTCAATCAAATACAGGGTGTAATTCCTGTAGTATATGTATAATAAGTAATATGCAGGTCCTGGTTTCTCTAGTGGATCTTTGGCACTTCAAGTTGTAGTTCTTGTAGCAGATTTTTCCTTAGTTTGAATCATACACTTGCAAAAGGGGCACTTTATAGTTGGTGGTTGTATGTCAACAAGTCACATTCAGATCCCCTTCAAATCTGGGAGCTCGATCAGTCAAAACAATGTAGTTTTAACATGTGCATGCTAATGTGATAAAATTAGAGAAAGATAATAATTAAGGCTAGGTAATATTGGCACTTACACAATAGTTCGGGAGCACATGCATGGAGAAAAGATGATGTTTGTTATAGTCAACATGCAGGGTGCCTTTACGTGCCGTGATTACAATCATTTACATGCCACTATGATAAATAAATATCTAAAAGTACTATCACATGAATCATGATCATTAACATTGAAATTGATATATCTAATGTTATGTCATACATTTTCCGAACACAATTCCTAGCTCTAAACCTAGTGCAATTCCTAGCGCAGTTCCTTTCAAAATTTCTGGCATTATTCCAGGCGCTATACCTGGATCTATACCTGGCACTATGTTGGATGTTTTTTAGGTGCATTTCCTGGCTCTATACTTGGTGCTATGCTGGATGTTTTTCCAGCCAAAATTCATGGCACAATTCCTATCGCTAACCTTGGATTAATATATGGTGCTATGCTATTCAAGACGTTTTTTGGAGGCTATTCTTAGCGTTATATGGGATGTTTTTTTGGACGCTAATTGGGACGTTAACTTGGATGCTAATTGGGATGATAATTTTGATGCTAATTGGGACGCTAATTGGGATGTTAATTAGCATCCAAAATAGCATCAACATTTAAAAATGGACGCTAATTGGGATGCTAATTGGGACGCTAATTGGGACGTTATTTGGGACGCTAATTGGGACGCTTATTGGGATGCTAATTGGGATGCTAATTAGCATCCAAAATTGTGCCAAATTTTAAAAATGGACACAAATAACGCCATCCCGTGGAAAAGCATCCACTTTGTCCAAAAAATGATGAAAATTACACTAAAAGTGATAGTGGATGCTAAAAAGGAAGCTAAAAGAGACACTAATCACAAGGTTTTGTTGTAGTGATTGGAATGGATGAGGTGTGGGAAAGAGTAGTTGAAGAAACCTTGAATGGATAGAAGCACTTATACTTAAACCTCAATTAAATCTATACAAGGCAATCAAATGCATCCACTAATGCCTCCCTTCATGATCTCTACTAGAAAAAATCGAGCAGTTAAAGCAGTTGTCCGTTGCGAATATTGGAGTTTCCTCAATTTCCACATCTTATTTTGTGTGACAATTGGATAGCTGAGGGAATGAGCATTACAATAAAATCTATACTTCAATCAATTCGAGATGTTGACTTCTAGAAAATTAAAATTTAGTATATCGATGATATTGTCTAGCTAGCACAACTAAAGCTTGTTTTGTTAGATTTTTATGAGTGTTTGGTCGCTGGGTTTAATCTCTTCCACATTGTGTGAAAATGTTTATTTAATTGTTTCACAATGAAATTGGACACACGAATTTGAGACATTTTTGTTTTTTAGTATAGTTGGACGTCATGTTTGATTTTTTTTTTTTCATTTCTTAATAATGTAGATTTCATGTGTTGAATGCACATCAAATACATTAATGTTGATTTCATCAATTGAGTTGATTTCTGAAAACTCTTTTATCTAGTTTCATGTTCCATAGTAATATTGCAGTTCTAAATCTTGACCATTTCTTGAAATGCAGGTGTTATGTACCTGAATGTCAATTCAAAAATATCAAGTCATGCCCATGAATATAAATTATAAAATACTTTCACTTTGATTTCTTTTGATATTGATTTCATCATATTAGTGTTACAATTTTGAAAATCAAATATATATTCAAGAAATTTGCAATATGATAATATTCATTAAAGAATGTTACAATTTTCATAATCAATTATAAATTTAGAAGTTTTCAATATGATAGATTCATTAAGGAATTGCTAACATGGGCAAATGTGTTTAGATATTTGACTCTATAATTTTTGTACCATGCAAAAAGATATCAAGATGTTGTAGGTATCCCCTTGTATTTCCTTGTAATATGATTATTAGTATATATTCCTATATTTTTTCTAAATTTTAAAGGAGCCATATACTTTACCAAGTATATATAGTCGACATTTACTACTGTCATATGGAGTTCAAAATATGATTCAAATCCAATTTAGCTACAATTTTAGCTATCCTTTCTTCCATATCATCTTGTATCAAATGGAGTTGCTTCAAATCCAAGTTAGCTACATTGTTAGATATCTTGTAGTGAGTTCGATGTAGTAGAAATATGAAGTTTTCATCAAGTAAAACATGAAACCAATTGAAATGAGATTCCCTATGAAAAAAACAAGTAGATAAACATTTGCCACATTTACTATCCATACATAGTAATTGAACTTATATCAATTATTGAATAGATGATGGGATGCTCTCATGTACTATAAAAACAAATGACATTAATGAAATGCTCTCATGTACTATAAAATAGATCACAATAAAGAGGTTTATTTACTTTTTTACCTGATTTATTATATTTGGCAATTCCTTGTTAGTATAGATAAATTAATCAAATCACAGGGATCAACCAATGATAAAATAGAAACTTAAATTTCAAAAATTTCAAAAATTTCAAAATGTTTAATTTTATATTAAATTTTTATAAAACTTTTATAGAAAATATTTATCAAAAGTCAACTTAATTTGGATTCGAATCAATTATAATATATATGAAAGAGGCATCTACAAAAATATCTAATAATAAAATAATTTAATGTAAATCCATCTTAATGTTGATATTTTAGCCATTAATAATCTTTTGTTTTGATTTAATTTTTATATCTCTTTGTGCTTAATGGAAGTCACATTAAAATGGAGCTATGGTAATTCTTCTCTTAATTTCCATGCAATGAGTGTAGAGGTGTTTTTGGTAGTTTATATGTTTTGTAAGAGGGGTTGTTCATGTCATTTTCAGTGCATACTCTAGAGGTACCCCTTTCATATAGAGGATTGATGGTTTTTCATGCCAGTTCCCGTGTATACTCTAGAGGCATCCTTTTCTTATAGAGGATTGATTATTTGTTGTGGCGATGTCATTAAATAATCACCTCCTTGGTATGTGTACACTTCATAATTTGGGTTGTTGGTTTAATGTAAATCCCTTTTCCAACATGTTAGATTTAATGTAGGTTTCTTTCAATGCATTGAAGGCAGGTTTAGTGCTCAACATGCTTCTCCAATGCCTTTTTGGTGGATTCATCATTTGTTTGCTTATGCTAACATTTTTAGTGCTTGTATTTGAGTTCCTCCTTTACCTTTTCTCTACATTTCATTATTTATCTTGTTTCTTAGCTAATTGATACCTAAAGTATGATTTTTTCCTAAGAACATATTTTCTTATTTATCTAAGTTCAAATTAGTTGCTTCTTGCTCCCCTTATGTTAAAGGAATTTTTGATTTCAATTGTTTTCTCTATGAATTGGATCTAAAGTACAATATTATCTATGAGTACTTTTAAGATCTAGAATCATATGATTGAAACTGAATATTTCTCACATAGTTTTCCCAACAAAATTCTTTCAAAACTCTTTCTTCACTTAACAAATACAAGGTGTAAGGTCCAAGAACGATCATTATGTTCTTGTATTTGAGCATTTACAACTCATTATCTTGTTTACATCCAATCAAATACCTTAAATGCAGCTAAACCTAACTCTGCAACTATTTAACTTATGAGAACCTCTTCCATAATGGTTTTAATGTCTCCCACATTCTTAATCTCCCTTGTCCATTTTTTTAAATTCAACAACACTCTTTTTTCTGCATTGTTAAATTCAACAACAATCATCCATAGATAATACATGAAGTATCTTCTCTCCCTAAACTATGAGGAACAAACCTCAAAACAATATTTTAAATGGTTATTTAAATATTGGTAATCTCTCATTTAATGAGTTATATAAACAAATCCATGGAATTAAATTTATGAGTCAAGCTATACGATCTCATACACCTTTACACCCTTTTACTTAAAGAAATAATTTCACTCTCAATTTAGGGGAACAAAATGGGAAAGTTGAATAATAAGAATTTCAAATTAGAGGGGATAATTCCACCCTTTAATCTATCTCAAATGTCAAGAACTTTACAACCAATTATGCACCTCTCTCTTCAACAATAATCATGGAGCTCCAATTATGTTCCTTGCATGAACCATGTGGAGGGTTGGTGATACTCATGAACATCACAAATAATCTTTAGTGTCGGGCCTTGATAATTGGTTACTTGATACTCATCTTAGTGAGTGATTTACTTTATCATCCTTACTTGAACATTATCCTTTTTATTTTTTCCCAAAGAACTTGTGATATATCTATATAGACATTATGTTTTGTGTATGAAGCAGATCAATGAGTAATAGTGTTTTAAAACAATTGGTCTAACTTTTTATTTCATGGAATTCTTGAACAAATTAAAACTAAATTCAAGTAATTTTGTAACTTGTTCATTTTTCTTAACATATGATAATTTGTGCTTATTTATATCTTAAAAAAATATTTAGGCCTAATGCCTGAGAAAACAAAGCCTTTCAAAACAAATCGTTTCAATGCCTTATTGTAATGAAGTATACACTTCTAATGTGAACGTCTTTCAAAACCTTGTTGAAATGAAGTATTTACTCCTAATGCCCAATATGGATAAGGATATGGTATGCTCACAATGCATTAACCAATCAACAAAATGGCCTTTAAAAGATTAGAATGAAGTATGCCTTACATTAGTATTATGAAATATTTACCTTAACACCCTACCCACCAAACAAATGCTTGTAAGAAGTTACATTTATTATTTTGTCAAGAGGCACATTCTACAACTCAATATGAAATATATATGTAACATCTATCAAAAAATAATAATAACTATTATATGTGTGTGTAAATCCAATCGAATAAGATGAATGCAATATTTATAGTGCCACATATATGTAGAAAGATCTATTTTAACCCCAAAATAACTTAAACAAGGAGGAAAAAATACTTCAAGGTGCAAAGTTTCCAAGAATGTGAAGAGTTTAAATAAAAGGTTTGTACCTTTCAGTGATACAATCCCTCATGACACTTAATAAATATAGAGTCAAAATAGATCTATATAAACAATAATAATACTTTGTTTCATCATTTTCTAAAATCTCATAGCATAAACAAAAATAAAAAAAATTGAAGGGCTTATAAGTATACTAGCATATATCCATCTTAAACCCAAATTTATCAAGCACGAAGAGGGTTTTTACATGTCCAGAAAAAAAAGTTACACCTCAAGAAATTTGATCCCTCTGTGTGTGCTTAAGGTTGATCTATGCTTTTAATTTTTTTATTTTACGAGACTATAGATTTTTTTAAGAACCTTTTATTTGGCTTTTAAATTTTAATTTATGAACCTACTTTTTATGAGCCTACATGAGTTTTTTAATTTTATTTTGGTAGCATAAAGTTAGGAATGCTACAACATCTCCTCAAAGCGGGGTGTAAAGCACCTTGAACCAACATGAATTTTTTAATTATTTTTTATTTTTATTTTTAGTAGCATAGTGTTAGAAAGATGACAACATCTTCCTATACTGGGTTGTAGAGCACTTAGCTACTCTCTGTGCAAAGACTTATCACTACTAGCCTTTGAGTTGAGTGTTTGTCTCCTATGCTTCATGTCATTGGGTTGAGACCTTGTCCACCATATCACATATCATGCTAGTTTGTGGAAAGAGAACATGTTAGTGACCAAACACAAGCAATAAAATAGAATATACTAGAATAATAGTTGCACAATAAGCTTTGTGTTTAAGAAAGATAATAAAAACGAATGAAATTAACAACAAAAGTTGCTTAATACCTGCCATTTAATAAATAGTTTGCCAACCCAAGTGTTTGATGGTGAGGTCCCATTGACCTGGGATTCTTCTGGCTAAGAAAACTTCCTTGATTCTCAAAGGAATATCAAAACTATATAGTCAATATTAAAACAAGTAACTCTTAAATATTAATTATATAAACTTTTATAACTATTAAGAAAGATAACATTTATGTTTTTATTTTAATAATTATTTATATAAAATAAAGTTTAAAGAAAAAACATACCAAATTAAGTTATGAAAAGTGATTATCATATTATAATGTTTTTCTTAAAATCCATAGTATATTAGTTAGTTATAATATAAAGTTAAAATGTTATAAATATGTGTTTTAATAAACATTTTTGTTTATTATATTTTATTTAAAAGTAAAAAAAAACTATATATCAATTATTGTATTAAATAAATTTTAAAAAAATACATAGCAATTATTGTATTAAACAAATTTAAAAATTAATAAGTATTCACAAAATATTGAATATAACATTATAAATAAATTATTTATTATATATTGTTTAAAATTTTAAAAAAACGACAAGCAATCATTGTATTAAAGAAATTTAAAAATTAATAAGTATTGAATATAACAATATAAAAGAATATAAATTATATTGTGTTTAACTACAAACTTAGTATTTAAAATATTTTTAATTTTACATAACACTATTGCAATATACAAAATATTAATCAATGTTTAATTTCACAATTATCGAACATCTTCATTCATCCACTCGTTTACCTTGCGACAATGGATTACAATATTAATTGAATTTAATCCTAACCCGAATTAACTACAGGTAATAAAATACAGTAGTAATTGTTATAAAAGGTGTAATAGTATTGATTGAAAAAATATTGAAAAATTAAGTAGATGTGATGAAGTGAAAATAGTAGTAAAAGAATGTTACGAAGAGTTTGTTGTATGGTTTCTTTAAGCAATTTAAGAATGTCTATATTGATTAGGTAAGGTTAAACAACATTTTAGCATGGTTTGTTGATGATGAGTGACAAATGATGGTTCACCTAGTGTGACCATAACTTATCACATGGTTGAATATTGTTTGAACATAGTTGACCTTAATGAACCATGGTTGACTTTAGTTAATTATGGTGGACTTTAGATACCCATTATTGACTTTTGTTAAGCATGGTGTACTATGGTTGACTCAAGTGGTTAGGTAAGATTGACCATGGCCAATTATAATTGATGACTTTTGTGAAGCATGGTGTATTATGGTTGACTCAAGTGGTTAGGTAAGATTGACCATGGTCAATTATAATTGACCAAGTTTAGCCATGCTCAATCATGTTTAAGTATGGTGGACCATATTTTGAAAATGGTAACTACATGGTTTATTGTGTTTAATCATGGTTGACAATCATTAACTATGGTAGAATATGGTATAAAATTGTGTGGTATAAAGTATGGTATAAGATGGCTAACCATGCTTGACAATGTTTAGCCATGTTTGACTTGGGTGATCGTATTTGAATGTCATTGATTATGGTTCACTATTCTTGACATTTTTTTAACATGATATTTTTCATGTATTTAAAGATATTTTCTTTCAAAGATATCATACATAATTGATATCTTTGAAAAATATGTTTGGGATGAATTTATATGTAATGATTTCTATTTGTCTTGATTTTATCAAAGGTTTTAAACATTTTTATAATCATACGTATATGACTTTTTCACCTAGAAATATACCAACACCTACTATTCCGGAGAATCAAGGTATGGTTAACACTTGCTATTCCTAAGAACCAAAGTATGGCATATTACATAATTCATTTTCATTTGTCTTGATTTTATCAAAATCCGTCTATTAAACATTTATGCAATCATATGTATATGAATTTTTCACCTATTAATATTCCAAAGAATCGAGGTACATCTCCTATTTTGGAAAATCAAAGTAGTGGTGAGAGTAGATCACCCAAATTACTTTCAATAAACAATAAAATATATAACTTAAATATACAATAAGTTTTATATTTTATTCATATATTAAAATACAAGTATGGATTGCATTTTTCTTCTTACTTAAAAGTGTTATATAAATAATCCATATTAAGTTATAAAATTTATTAATACAAATATTTTATAAATAATCCATATTAAATATTAAATTTATTACTATAAATATAAATAATTATCAAATGAAATGCACTTACAACGCTCTTTTTATTTTAAAAACTTGAATCCCCTCCTTAGTTACCTACCTTCCAAGGGCTCAAGCAAGAGGAACACGAAGGTAAAAAAAGGCTGGACGAAAAATATATATATAATTAGAAGTTTTAAACTTAATTATCTATAACCATATTTTCAATTTAAATTAAATTATTTATATAATAAAATAAAATCTTATATATAAGTGGGTTTTTCTTTTATTGAAAGTTTAGTTATGCTTAGCACAAAATCAATAACATGGAAGATCATAGACTTCCTAAACTAAATTTAAATTCCATGTTGCATCACAAAATATTAATAATATTAAAAATATTGTTACTTGTAAGTTTAAAGAGAAAATGTGGCGTGAGAAATATTTAGAGGCTAAAAGAAAGTTAAGATATTATAGGGAGGTCATCAACCCTACTCTGGAAGATCAAAAGTATCTCTGTGTTTTAACTAGCTCAAACAAAAAAATAATATACACAAGATAAGAACGA
>LPNX010698201.1:73329-86384 GCA_001517045.1 Pseudotsuga menziesii
ACTAAATAATTCGTTTCTTTAGGTCTAATAAACCAAAATTTAGTCTCAATAAACATTAACCACTATGATGATGATCATCATCATATTAACTATATTTAATTATACAAATATTTGTATAATCAATTATATAAACTATTAAATTATATAAAATTATATAAATATGATTTATTAATTATTAATAAAAATAAAAAATAAAAACATTTTTTTTTAAATATTTACATCTTTACATTTAAAAATATATTTAAATCAATCTTTTAAAGTTCATCAACTTTATTTTAAAAATACAAAATTTATATATATAATATTTAAAATTATTTCATTTATATTTTAAAACATTTTTTATTAATATATTTCATTTTTATTTTTAATATTAAAATGTTAACACTTAAAATTATTTAATTTATATATTAAAACATTTTTATTAATATATTTCTTTTTTATTTTTAATATTAAAATATTAACCACAACAAAAATGACAATCACCAATACATCGCTAAAATGTATATTATTAGCACTGATTTCATTACCACTACATCGTTAAAATGTATATTATTAGCACTCATGGTGCAATATGTTATTTAAAAATATTTTCACTTTAATTTTTTTTTAACTTTTAGTAAAAGATTTGACAATTGCATCATATGTATATATAAATAAAATTACCTTGTAGTAAGTGTATATTATTAATACTTTTAATACAATATCATGATATTTTATACCAATTAAAAATAACTACTCCCATTCTTACAAATGTCTATTAAAAATGAGTTGATTCTAACACACCAAAATTATTACCAATTTACTACTCAAGATTTATAACACACAATTTTTTCTTTTAATAGTTAAAGTTTTAATGTTAAACCTAACCTCAAAAGATTTCAATTACGTCAACCTTGGCTTAAGGATTTAAACCCTCACTCAAACAAAGGTCTTTCTAAAGTTTTAAAGGTTATTTTTATAAAAAGAGATTTATAACACACAATTTTTTCTTTTAATAGTTAAAGTTTTAATGTTAAACCTAACCTCAAAAGATTTCAATTATGTCAACCTTGGCTTAAGGATTTAAACCCTCACTCAAACAAAGGTCTTTCTAATGTTTTAAAGGTTATTTTTATAAAGCTCTTTTTAAGCAACTTGGAAGGAAAATTTACCTAAGTTTAACTATAAACCTTACTTAGCTTACAACTAACCTCATTTTCTTCTCACTGTAGGTGTTCTGGCACTATCACTATTCTGAGGCAAGAGTCTTATCCACCCCATCACCATGCTAAGAGTACTTGTTCCTAGGTAAAATGACCCAACAAAATTAAAAGGTTTAAGTGCACAACCAAATACTATAACCAATATTGGCCAAAGGAGATTTAAATGGTTTTTATACTACCTCAATTCTGATCATGGATTACAACTGTGTAGCAATCATAAGTTGGCTTTAACATGACTTTTGTGAATCATTTGCCTCTGTCGGAAAAGGAGTTGCTCAACCTTCTGGCCATCCCTCGGCTCTGTTACAAACGAATTTTCTATGGCTTTGTTAAGGCGGACTTACACAATCTAGTCCATACTGTTAGCGTGTTGATGATTTGGTTTGTGAATTTACCTGCATGGGTCGCAGTTACCCTTCAAAGATTTGGTTACATTATTGGCAACCTGTTATAACACTTCAGTGGGTCGCAGTTACCCTTCAAAGATTTGGTTACATTACTGGCAACCTATTATAACACTTCTGGTTACACATAGAGAACCTCTTTCTCAACAAATCCAACGTCTTCGCCATTATACAGGTAAAAATTTCTTTAACCGACTGTTAATTAAGTATAAATCCCTAGTTTTATAATGATGCCATCTTTGACAATTAAATCTTGGTTTGCAGGTTCGATCGTCGAGGATTTAGCTAGTTTGTCAAGGTAAGGTTTATTTTTAAACTTCTTCTTCCTTACGCGTTTCGATGGATTTGTGTATTGGGTTCTGCGGCCACGAATGATATTATTAGGGTTTATGATTGTTATTTATCATAATCTATGTATTTATGCTATAATATTTTTACCATAACTAGAAATTAAAGTTTTACATTTATTTATTTTGACAGTTATGGTAATAGAAGAGGTTTTAATATAACCTAGGGTTTTCATTTTCTCAATGAATTAGAACTTCATTACCGGTTATTAAAACTACAGAGTGTCTTTCCAGAGTTGAATACCCATTATCTTGCTTTTAAATGCTTACTACTTGCGCTCTATTTATTCTGGTAGTATACTAGGGTAAATAGTTCTGTTAAGAATAAAATAGAAGAGCACTCAAATAGTATTCAGTAAGTGTATTTAACCATAAAAATACATTTATTTAATTCCATAAACATAAAATAGAGTAAAAGGAAGACCTTACAGAAAAATAGAATACAGTAGATCACTTTTATACATATATAAATAAAATATTAATAAAAAGAATAATAGAAAAAAGTTCTATAAATAAAACAGAGTAGGTATAACCCTATTCACCACTGAACAATAACAAGAATATTTCTAGGGTTTTAAACTGTAAAAATAGACTTTTGTTTAAGATACATATTTGTAAAATATGGAAATAGTAGTGTCAACATCTACACACCACCCTCCCACTAGAACCTTGAAACAAACAAGCTTTGTTTTGGTTCCACCCCCTTGCCCATACCCTTAAGTTTAAAATAGTTCTCCTGCAGCCTCAAGTTGCCACCAGTATCTAAAGGAGTCAATTAATCAGAACATAACATTCTCTTATGCTTCATTGGCAGTTCTGATACAGAGCCTAACATCTGCAAGATGTTCACTGGCATCTCTATGCTTATTTATCCTTCCACTCTTTAGAGCCTTCACCCAAGGTAATCATTGGAAGATTTGTCTATCCCTTTTCTCTTTCCCTCTTACTTCCATCTGCATGCATCTTTCATTTCCTAGGACTTTTTATAGTAAAATAACCAACTCCTTTTAGTATTGGCCACTTGTCTCCATAGAGAATGTTGAAGGTTTGATAACTCTTTTTAAACCTAAGTTTCTGTCAATTTATTATGTAGCTGTTAAAACTCCAATTTCCAAATAATTTTATATTCATATAAAATTCAACTTACTTGTTTCTTTACAAGTAAATAATAATAAAATGTCAAAAGTAACTAGAGGGTATTACAATCCTCCCCTCCTTAAAACTTTGCACCGTCCTCGATGCTTAATCGAAATTATTAAAGTTTGGAAATAAAGCAGGAAAATTATGTTTCATAATTTCTTCTCTTTCCCAAGTAGCTTCGTCCTTCGAATAATGTTTCCATTGTACTTTAACTTGTACAATAACTTGCTTTCGAAGCTGGAGTTCTCTTCTATCTAGAATGGACATTGGTTCCATGTGGAAATCGCCCTCTGGTTCCACCTGTACATTATCCCAGTTGATAATATGAGATTTATTAGTGACGTATTTTTTTAACAAAGAAATATGGAAAACATCATGAATTCTTAAACTAGCCTAGATCCAAATCCTAGGCTCTATTAAGTGCCGAAAGGGATCAAATATCTAGACGTGCAAACCTCTTCTTAGGTATTGCACTCAAGGAGCTATCAAATTTGTTGTGTCCTATATATAGCCATTGATTTGATTTAAATCAAAAGACACATATTTTTATTTAAGGTCTACATATAAATTTTTATTTATTAATATTTAATACTATTTATGGTGGACATATAATATTTTTTATTTTGTTAGGAACGAACATTACAACATCTCACCCCATACATGGTTTTAAAACCATGTGCAAGGCCCTCTTAAAACCATGGATTGTTTAGGAGAACCATGCACAATAAAACCATGGGTTTTATAGGAGGCCTTGCACATGGTTTTAAAACAATTTGCAAGGCCCTCCTAAACCATGTACAATAACACCATGGGTTGTTTAGGAGGCCTTGCACATGGTTTTAAAACCATGTGCAAGGCCAACATTTTTTTGCGGATAATTCAATTTTTTATACATTTTTTTAGGTAGAAACATTACAACATCTCCCCCATTTTACATTTATTTTGGTGGATAATTAATTTTTTATTTTTTAATGGCCGACAAAATATATTTATTACTTCTTGCTTTTTAGAAGTAAAAAGTAACGTTACGTAACGTTACATAATGTTATGTAACGTTACAAGATCTCCCCCATACTGGGCTATAGAGCGCCTCTTGGTGCAAAAAAATTAATTATCTCCCCCATTTTACATTTATTTTGGCGGATAATTAATTTTTTATTTTTTAATGGCTGACAAAATATATTTGTTACTTCTTACTTTTTAGAAGTAAAAAGTAACGTTACGTAACGTTACATAACGTTATGTAACGTTACAGGATCCCCCCCATACTGGGCTGTAGAGCGCCTCTCGGCGCAATAAGGGGGCAAAGCCAATTGATAAGCTAAAGGCCCTATTCTAGCCAAAATTTCAAAAGGTCCCACATATATGGGTGGTAGTTTTGCATAAAGTCTCGATCTTAGCTTGCTTTTCTTCGGTTTGACTCTTAGGAATACATGTTCTCCTACTTTATATTCTTTAGCTATTCACTTCTTATATGCATAACCCTTATGTCTATCTTGTGCTATTTTTAAGTTTTTTTTTTAATTTGTCATACCATTTCCTCCATTTGTGCTAACATATCTGGCCCTAAAGCCAATCTGTCCTCCAAGTTACCCCAAATCAAAGGTACTTTACATCTCCTACCATACAATGCCTTAAAATGACTAATTTTGAGGGATGCTTGCTAATTATTGTTATATGCAAACTCTACCAGATGAATATAATCCTCCCATTTACCTGGTTGATTCATCACATACATTCTCATCATATCTTCCAAAACTTGATTCACTCGCTCTGTTTGTTCGTCAGTTTGCGGATGATATGCCGCACTGAATTTTATTTTTGTATCTGTTCTTTTAAACAATAAAATCCAAAATCTTGAAGTAAATTTAGCATCCCGATCTATGATCACTATCTTTGGTATACCATGTAGCCTAAAAATTTCTTTCATAAATATGTCCGCAATATTAACCGCTTTCTATGTTGCTTCACAGGTATCAAATGAGATGCCTTACTTAATTTATCCACTAAAACCATAATGGAGTCATTCTGCTTTTTAGTTCTTGGTAGCCCTGTAATAAAATCCATATTTATAGTTTCCCATTTCCACTCTGGTATAGGTATAGGCTCGAATAATCCGGCTTGGTGTCGGTGTATGGTTTTAACCTGTTGACAAGTGAAACTTTGGGCTACATATCCAACTGCTTCTCTTTTCATATTTGGCCGGTAAAAATATTTTTTAAAATTTGTTGTAAATTTTGATATCCAGGGTGTCCTGCATACAGGTTATCGTGCCATTCTTTAAACATAACATGTTTTATGTTGTATTGATTAAGCACATAGATTTTATTTTTGAAACGTAAAAATCCTTCTGCATCAATCTGATACATACTTTCTACTGTTCCAAAATTTCCATGGTTACATTTTTCCATCCAATTCCTATATTTCTCATCATTAACTAATGCTTCTTTTAACAAAGTTTTAAATTAAGATTCATAGTTACTAATCAACACTAAATGCAATTTATGTTGTTTTTGGCTTAATGCATCTGCGACAATATTCTCCTTTCCTTTTATGTGTTTAATTTCGAAATCATACTCAGTCAGAAATGCAAGCCACTTGGCTTGACGAGCATTCAATGTTTTTTGATCAAATAAATACTTTAACCCAATATTGTCTGTTAGTAACATAAATTTATTTCCTATCAAGTAATTTCGCCAGATCTTAAGGGCATGAATGATAACTGCTAATTCCAAATCATGTACTACATAATTTTTCTCATGTTCCTTTAGTTTTCGTGATTCGTAATAAATTACATGACCTTCTTGAGTTAAAAACCCTCCTAACCCTTCTTTACTTACATCAGTGCATACCACAAATTCCTTACTTGCATCAACAACTTTTTGTATGGGTGTTGCTGTCAATCATTGTTTCAGTTTCTCAAAACTATCTTGACACTGTTGATTCCAGATAAATCTAACACTTTTCTTTTGTAAAGTGGTTATAGGGTTGTTGCACCTAAAATATCCACTGATGCCTGAGCACCCTTTAGAGAACTTGGCCAGGGATTCTTCTAAATGTTTTTTCCTACTATTGAGTAGGCTGACGCACTTTCTCCCTTATGACAGAGTAGCGACGCCTGTTCTCCATTAGCATAAGACTCCACCAGTGCCTTTATCCTGTTCACAAGTGTTGATGCATATGTAACTTTGGAATGCATTTCACTTGTATTTCTTATATATTGTAACCCGATGTTTATTCTGGGATGTACTTGAGTTATGTCATGCCTCGATGTTCCTATCAGGAAGGTCTATCATGTAAAAAAGTCATGTCAAGTTATTGTGGGTAACCTTCCTATTGTCTAAGGGTTAAAGTCCTCGCAGTTTCGGGGCACTAGGGTTATTAGACTCTCCTAGTGAGGTCAGCCCTAGTAGGGTTTTTGTCATGTCGGGATTAGTATAAATAGAGAGATGGACTCTCTATTTATCACACAAATCATACACACTCAAGTGTAGCGCATAGTTGAGGAAGGAGAATACACTGGGGCTAGACAAGAAGAAGGTTATTGTTGTCGGGAGATCACTTACTGTTTTGAGTTCTACTTTTGGTGCTAATTCTATCTTTGAGGAAGTTGCGGGGTTGTCACCATTTATGGTTTCCCCGAGGATAAACACTATGTTCATTGTTTCTTGTGTTTGATTTCTGTGCTTGTTATTCTCTCATTAAATATCATAATATAATGCTAGCTTAATGATGAAATTCTAACATGGTATCAGAGCTAACCTGAGAAGAAGACATTGTGTAGCTATGGGAACTAGGGCTTCTTAGTTTGTGGATCTTCCTCAGATTTTCAGCAAAAGTAAGGTGGAATAACTCTCTTCCTTAGGACGCATCTTTCTGTCGAAGCAGAATCCAATTCTGAGGTTTTTCAGTTTTGGACCCAACACTACTGCCGGAAATTAGGGCTTTTCACAGAAGAGGAATTTTTCAGTGAGCCCAAGCTTGGATTGATCTCCTCCCCAAAATCGAATTTAGGGATAAATTTCAAGGCATTTGGATGGATAGAACTCCAGAAAAGAAAAACCCTAATTTGCTACTGAACTAACACTGCAGGATTTCAGATCCAAATCTAGATTCGACATCTTGACCTGATAAGATCTAAATCTTTTGTATTTCCATTTGAGGTTCTCGGTTTAAGATGTCTCATCATACCAAGCTTGATGAAAAGCTTGAGGGAGTTGATAACTTCCAAGCCTGGAAGTATAGGATCTCCCTGGTCCTGGAAGAAAATGAGTTGGCCTCCTATATTAATGAGGAGGTTCCAGTTCTAGAGGGAGATGAGGCTAAGGCCTTGCATAAAATAAGTTGGTTATGGCAAAGAGAATCATTGCTTATTATATCAAGGATCATCTCATACCACAGGTGTCCTCCCTTAAGACACCTAAAGCTATATTTGATGCCCTAACCAAATTGTTTGAAGGAAAGAACATAAATAGGAAGATGACTCTGAGAAACCAATTGAAGAATGTGAAGATTCAGAATGCTGAGACTATTCAGTGTTACTTTACAAGGGTTTCTCAGATCAAAGAGTAGCTGGAAGCAGTAGATGAAGAAGTGGAAAATGCAGAGATTGTGATGACCACCTTGAATGGTATCCCTAGATCATGGGACTCTTTCATTCAAGGAATATGTGCCAGAAATAAGTTAGTCAAGTTCAACAGACCATGGGAAGAATGCTCTCAAGAAGAAGCTCAAATAGCAGCTCGAGAAGATAAGATGGGAAGTGAAGATCAAGCTCTCACAGTTCACTCCAAGAAAAACAGAAGGAGCCATTATCACTCCAAAGGTAAGATCTCACACTCAAGAAAAGATTTGAATACTATTAGATGTTACACATGTGATGAGAAAGGTCACATATCCAGATTTTTCCATAACAAAAGAAACCTAAAGAAGAAGGGAAACAAGAGAAGACATCATGCCCATGATGCAAACGATGATGAACCTTCCACAAAGAGAATTAGACAAGAAAGTGATGATTCTTCAAGTGAGGAAGAATATGTACTGATCTCCTCTCTCACAGGAACTGTTTCACATGGAAGCAATGATTGGCTCATAGACAGTGGTGCTTCCAAGCACATGACGAGATTCAAAGAATCATTTGTGAAGCTATCTGAACATGAGTCACCTCACAAGGTGAAACTTGGGGATGACTACCAATATCCAATAAAAGGTAGTGGTGAATCCTCCTATAAACTAGACTCGGGAAATTCTTTGAAGATGAAGAATGTATTATTTATTCCAGGACTAAAGAAGAACCTTCTCTCCATATCTGCATTGGATCCAAAAGGAATGAGGGTTGCTTTTGTAGATGGACAAGTTCTTATGTGGCCAAAGGGAAAGACTTTTGACAATGCAATAGTGATGGGAGAACAAGAAGGAGGTCTATACAAGTTGAAGGGCCAACAAGATTTGGTTCATGACACAGTAGAACCAAGTGAACTTTGGCATAGAAGGATTGCACATGTGCATTATAGAGCACTACCACTTGTAAGAAAAGCTGTTGAAGGTATTCCAAAATTCAAGCAAAACATGAAGGGGTCTGCAAAGGATGTGCGAAAGGAAAGAACACAAAGAAGACATTTCCAAGTAGCAAAAGCAAAGAAAAAGGAATCTTGGAAATTATCCACTCCAATGTATGCAGACCAATGTCATCAAGCTCACTAAGTGGGTATGTGTACTATGTCTCTTTTATTGATGACTTTTCTAGGAATACATGGATTTACTTCATGAAGAATAAAGATGAAGTGTTCAGCAAGTTCAAGGAATTCAAAGCCTTGATCGAGAACCATACTGAAAAGAAGATCAAGACTTTTCGATCAGACAATGGCGAAGAATTCACTTCAAATGAGTTCAAGGAACTATGTAAAGACCTAGGGATTAAGAGGGATTTGTCTACTCCTTATAATACCCAACAGAATGGGATTGCAGAGAGGAAGAATAGAACTATCATGGAAGATGCAAGAGCTATGCTTCATGATCAAGATCTTCCTATGCATATTTGGGCAAAAGCAGCCAGAACAACAGTGTATGTACAGAACCGTACTCCACACCGAGTACTCGAGAACAAGACTCCTGAAGAAGTCTTCTCCAGCAAGAAACCAGAAGTCAGCTATCTCAGAATATTCGGTTGTCCTGTGTACATACACATTTTAAAAGAGAAGAGAAAAAAATTAGATCCTTCAGGAAAGAAGGGTATATTTGTGGGATAATCTGAAAGCTCGAAGGCTTACAGAATATACTTCCTAGGGTTCAAGAATATTGACATTAGCAGGGATGTAACATTTGACGAAGATTCAGCCTACATCAAATCCAGAAAGAAACCTGCTGAAGAACCTAAAGAAGCAGAAGCTCCCAGAATTCATGATACAATCATGAATGAAGAAAATCAAGAAGAAGATTGAGAATTTGAATAACCACAAAGGCCTGTAGATCCACCACAGGAGAAGAATCCTCACAAGAGGAAAGCTGCTTGGGTACGAGAGATAATCCAAGGTGCGGAAAGATATGGGGTTCCAGAAGATAATCTCAGAGAATGAAAGAGAACCAGATCCTGTTCCAGTTATGTAGCTTTACTATGTGACTTTATTGATAAAGAACCTTCCAAGTATGAAGAAGTAGCAGAACAAAAATAATGGAAGGATGCGATGATCGAAGATCAATCGATCATGAAGAATGATGTTTGGGATGTTGTCCCAAGACCAGAAGGGAAGTCAGTTGTAACTTCCAAGTGGACCTACAAGATCAAGCATGTTACAGACGATAGCATTGAAAAGTATAAAGCAAGATTTGTGGCTTGGGGTTTCTCTCAGAAAGAAGGAATAAACTATGAAGAAACCTTTGCACTTGTAGCTAGATACACTTTCATAAGATCGGTACTTGCTTTGGCTGCAGTGATGAAATAGAAGATACACCAAATGGATGTCAAGACTACCTTCTTGAATGGTGTAGTAGCAGAGGAAGTGTATGTGGAGCAGCCACTTGGTTTTGAGACACATGACAGGGAGTCTCATGTGTGTAGATTGAAGAAATCCCTATACGGTTTGAAACAGGAAACTAGGACATGGTACGACAGAATTGACAGCTTTCTATCCAGTATGGGCTTTACTAAGAGTAAAGCAGAATCCAACCTTTACTACAAGGTGGAAGATGGCAACCCAGTGATGCTTCTACTATATGTAGATGATCTGTTTGTGACAGGTATGGATGGGTTGATTGCCGATACGAAGAGAAAGCTTGCTGTTGAGTTCAAGATGAAGGACTTGGGAATGATGCATTGTTTCCTAGGTATGGAGGTGTGGCAGACTACAGATGGAATCTTCCTTGGACAAGGGAAGTATGCGGTAGATATCCTGAAGAGATTTGGGATGATGGACTGTAAGACATTAACCACACCTATGGCATCAAACCTGAATCTATTGAGTGATGCTTCATCAGAGACAGTTGATGCCACGATGTATCGTTAGATGATTGGGTCCTTGATGTACTTGATGAACATGAGACTAGATATATTCTTTGTTGTGAACACCTTGAGCCAATACTTGACAGATCCGAGACATGTTCACTTGACTGCTGCAAAGCATATTCTGAGGTACCTGAAGGGTACGGTTGATTATGGGCTCAAGTATAAGGATGATCAGAAGATTAACCTGGAGGGTTATGTCGATTCAGATTGGGCAGGAAGTGACATTGATAGGAAGAGCACTTCAGGGTGTTGCTTCGGTATGGGATCAGGTGTGATCTCGTGGTTTAGCAGGAAGAAATCCTATGTGGCACTGAGTACAATTGAAGCAGAGTATGTTGCAGCCTGTTCAGCTAGTTGTGAGGCAATATGGATGAGGAAGCTACTGTCTGATTTATTTGATCTCCAGTTAGATGCTACTTGTATATACTGTGACAACTAGAGTTGTGTAAAGTTGTCAGAAAATCTAGTATTCCATGACAAGTTGAAGCATATCGAGATCAAGTATCACTATATCAAGGATATGGTGCAAAGAGGAGCAGTGAAGCTCTAGTATGTTGCGATGGACAAACAGATAGCTGATGTGTTGACTAAGCCATTGGCTAGGGTGAATTTTGAGTACTTCAGGGAGAAGCTTGGTGTTCTCCAGATCGAGATTC
This sequence comes from Pseudotsuga menziesii, assembly GCA_001517045.1. Taxonomy (NCBI): domain Eukaryota; kingdom Viridiplantae; phylum Streptophyta; class Pinopsida; order Pinales; family Pinaceae; genus Pseudotsuga; species Pseudotsuga menziesii. The sequence goes on from LPNX010698201.1 coordinate 84,580, forward strand.
CTCCCAAGAGGAAGTGATGTGTCCGTGCTGAGCCTTTCTGACATGGTGAGAGGATTGGTTCCTTCCATGGTCAGATATAAGTGCTGTGCCCTTCCTACATGGTGAGAGGATTGGTTCCTTCCATGGTTAAATGTAAGAGTTGTGACATGGTGAGAGGATTCGTTCCTTCCATTGTCAGGTATATGTGTGAATGCCACATCCAGCATGAAAAAGGGCTGGCTCTATGAAGAGACATCTAGTATGAAAAAGGACTAGCTCTGTGTAGATGCCACACCCAGCATGAAAAAGAGCTGGCTATGTGAAAACACATCTAGTATGAAAAAGGACTAGCTCTATGTAGATGGCACATCCAACATGAAAAAGGGCTGGCTCTGTGAAGACACATCCAGTATGAAAAAGGACTAGCTCTGTGTAGATGGCACATCTAGTATGAAAAAGGACTAGCTCTGTGATGCCTCATCTAGTATGAAAACGGACTAGCTCTGTGAAGACTCATCTAGTATGAAAAAGGACTAGCTCTGAGTAGCTGCCACATCTGGTATGAAAAAGGACTAGGGTGATTCCATGAAGATGGGTAACACTTTTTTGGCCAAATTTGGCGATGAAAACCTGATTTTTTACTCATGTGCTAAATAGAAGCCCTCAAAACGCATATATGCCATGCGAATTTTGACTTGCAGTAAAAAAACAAATTGTAGAATATTATGTTGGCTTCATAGTGATATTTAAAAAAAAATATTCCGATGTCATTTAATTTGTGAATTTTTGCATTTAATGAACTGTGTGACCTTAAAAATTTGAAGAAGCTAATAAGTGGCTCGTGTCCACGTAGAGTAATTCAATCTTGCATTAATAATTTAAAAAAAATAAATATATGAGCATGATCTACATAAAATGCAGTGTGATGTGCATATTTTTTTGTTAATTTTTTTCGCATTATACAATTATTTATTATTTTTCGAAAGTAACCACATTCGATTTCAGCATCGTTTTAAACACATATTTGTCCACGTAAAGGAATTTTTTCTATTTTTTCAAAAATTGAAAAACCAAAGATACCCTTTTGAAGAGGACATGTCGATATGTGATGTGAGCATTTTTAAGAATTTTTTGGCTGTGTATTTTAAACTCTGCGGATTTTTCTTTGAGCTGCTTCAAAGTTGCAGTGTGGTTTTCTAAGTATAAGTTTTAGAATTAACTAAAAAATAAATATCATATGAATGCCAAAATGCATGTATGATACGCCAATGGATAGAAGATTTGTTGGTGAATCTATTGGTATCAAATCCGCTCAGTTATGTGCCAGGAATGGCAGGGTTTACACCTCTGCAAGGGATAGGAAATTTTCCATTTGTTGGAATGTGGGCTAAGGCTTTTTTTTAAGCCCTCGACCGAGGTATAAACCTCGACCGAGGTATTTAAATACCTCGGTCGAGGTATTAACAGGACCTCGGTCGAGGGTTTGTACAACCCTCGACCGAGGGTTTAACAAACCCTCGGTCGAGGTCTTGTTAATAGCTCGGTCGAGGTCCTATTCTATTTAAAGACAGCAACCCTAAGCGAAAAGCATACACGGTCATTACATTTGTTGAGATTTGGTGTTTGAAATGAAAGAAAGAGTCAATTATCTTTATTTGTAGAATGGGTCTTGGAGTCATAGGAATCATAGATATGATTGATCAAATCTATGACTTCTATGACTTCTATGACTCCTCGGCCCATATCTACAGATCTATAAATTGATATAATCCAAGGAAATGATGTCATATCATTTTTTTCATGGTCACATTTTCATCTCTCCAAAA